>CAJNYU010003505.1:0-188502 GCA_905331475.1 Rotaria socialis
AAGAATTTGTAGCAGCCGCCGCTGAAGACATTACTCATTCAAATAACGAGCCGCTGGAAATCTTCAAAAATTGAAAACTGTTGCCCGCCGTCGCCGTTCAACCCTTCGGCTGACACCTCTAATTGAGAATACGTATGAACTTGTTATTGCATGTAATCACTAGCTCGTCCTTTTAAAATAAAACTCCTGTAAATGATTAATTAAATTGAAAAATCACTGAAACATAATGAATCGATAATTTTATTAAATCTTATTGAAATATATTCATTGTTTTCTTGCAGTAGAAACTGTATTTACAGAACAATAGTAGGAATTGATGAAATGTTTTTCTTTTTATCATTATGTCTTAAAAATACGACAGAGTAAGCTACAAGTTAAGTTTAGAGTATTGCTTTCAATAAACATATTTGACAATAATAACCAATAGTAGTCGATGTAATTTACTGTATATGAGATTGGTAGTGTTCTATGTTCCGCACTGAATTGAATTACGTATTGTAATATTGAGCATATTGTTTCGTTCTAACTGAACTCGATTGAAAAACAGTTGCTTGAATCTAAATTTTTCTGTTATATTTTTAAACGAATTATTTGCCGAATAAAAACAAAGCATGAAAAAACTATGTTCCCAGTGAGAGATAATGAAGCAAAAAAAGAACTTAATCTGAGTAAGCATGATAAACATATGATTCACAGTGCAAAAAGAAAACTATTCATAGAAAAATCAGTTCGGTAACCCATGTAAAAAATTTTACCCAAAAAAGTAACTATTAAATACTTTCAATAGTAGGTTTAACGCAGGGTAAAGTACATATAAGTGAACTTTTTAAGTACTTTTCATACTTTTTGACTAAAAAGTACTGACAAGCACTTTTGAAAGCAAGAAAAGTGTGATAAAGTACTATAGAAAGTGGAAAAATTATCAAAAAGTACTATAAAAAGTGAAATATAGTAAGAAAAATGACTTTATTACTATAAAAAGCGATTAAAAGTGACTTTTGGTTCACTTTTTTTACATGTGAACATGAAGATATATTTATCCTAGCTATTAATTATTGAACAGGGTAATCATAGTGTATCGAGAAAAATCTTTGAGGAAATCGACTAAGAATGAATGAATCGTTCACTAGATAAAGAAACACATGTGATCTATGGATAATCGGTAAAAGAATCGAATTGGCTTAGTAATTAAGAAAGATTTTCTCTTACAAATAATACTGAAGAAAAATTATTGATTTTATTCAAACGATTATCATTACATATTTCTCAGTGTTAGATGTGTGGAGCGGTTAAATTGAACAAAATGATGATTCATTGAAGGATTTTAGTATTGTAGACATCAACAAAAATAGATACACAGCATACAAAATATTTCAATTATGCATATCGTACTGCTAAAGAAATATCATTAACTGAAGCAATTTACATTTTTATATGGTTCTCTAGTACTGAACATAATGGGATAAGTGAACATGATTTTTAACAGCTACCAATTTATGATATTCAATGGTTCGTCATTGAAAAACGATGCAAATGAGCACCGACGTCGAGTAGTCTATAAAGATGTCCGATATATCTTGAAGGGTTTGGCATACTTAATAGTTCGATTATTTAATTCGTGCATCATTATTTTTCACTGATAATTACATGCTGAAAGACAACATCGAAGTGATATATTAATTCACAATGTCAATTAAATTTTTTTACTATAGGAAGTATAGAATGGGCATTCACAATTTCATTGGTTCACTATCCTTAGCTCAAGTGAGTAACATTTCTTTCGGTTGCTGTAAATGATCTTTTGATGTCTCTTATGAATGGACTCGGAAGATTGCTTAATACAAACTTACCAAGAGGTAAATGTTCTTTACGGATTTTATACATGTTGCGATGAAGAAAATGTGCAGGTTGATCGCGACATCGACTTACCAGAGCAACACTTTCACTTATAAATCAAGAAAAATTGTGAGAGATTAGGTTGACTAGAGAAACATTTGCGTGACAAAAAAACTCGACTGTTGATGTGCACTGATGTATGAAGTCAACAGACTCAATGTTTCATTCACAAGAAGGAACGATAATGTGATTTTCGTATAACATGGCTTTTTATAATCACCAGAAAAATAAATCATGTGCCCCGGTGAAAAAATGTCATTTGAGTTTTTCTGATGCTAAATCACGTACTACTGTACAGATAGTTTAAATCAATCAGCTTGTTGACTATAACCATCTAAACCTTCACAACATCGAGCACTGAGTAAACTACGTTGAGTATCTAGTGAAATAGTGCGTGCTATGGGAATTGAGGATTTTATTGACCACTCAATAATAGTGACACGGATATATTAAGGTCGTGGATCAATGGATTGATTAAACTAAATGATCAAATAAAACATTTCTCATGTTAATTCAAATATATATATAACTGCACACGAATTATTGGATGATGAAATTGTATTGTTTGAACAGCCGATGTTTCACTAGAATAAATTCTCGAAATAGCTGTTTAAAACGATACGGAATACGAATCAAAGTTACTTGTTATAAATAATGCCACACTGAGAGTAAATAGTATGTTGTACATTTTAATACCCTCATAAACATGATTTTATTACTATCACGAATTTCCCTGTTATCAGTTGAAAGAACGACTACACATAGTTTATCATAAACATGTATTGTTTGTGGTTCAACTGTAGCAAGTAAACCTAGGTCAGCAAGTCCCAAAGGAACGTTCTTTTGTAAAGCAAATTCACTCATTTGAATATCATCGTCAGTATCTCTATACAGAACCTAATATCTTGATTCAATGAACATTCAGAAATAATACGAAAACTTTTCTCCTCTAAACATTGCAGGGATGGGCGAGTCGAGTCAAATTATTTTTAGCAGGCTTTTTTTCATTTTATTAAATACAAAAGACTTTAACAACAATTTGTCATTCCACAATATCTATAAACAACTATTCCAGATTGAACAAAAAAGGTTAATATTAAAATCAGCTCTTTTTTTTATACAGTTTCATATTACGAAAAAAAAGCATTTTTTAAAACAATAACTTAATTTAAATCTTACAGAAAAAAGGATTTATTTACACTCAAATTAATGTCTTATTGCATTTCAAAGATATTAAAATACAGATATTATTTTCTGTAAAACGCGAACGATTCAGTCTCTCATTAGAAGACCACTCCGAGAAAAGACACGTTCAACTGGTGCAGATTTTTAAGACAGGTATATGAATTTTCTCTTTTGAAAATGAGATCGCTAGTTAACTTTTCTTCTTGGAGAAAGTAATCGATTTCTTCTGAAGCTGAACTAGGAGTTAAGTTATCAACTTTTACTTTTTTGTTTGAATCAAATTGTAACGTTGGAAATAACCATTTTTTATTTTCATAGATAAACACGTGCATTCTTCAAAACAATCCGAAACAAAACGAGGAGAAAAAATTGCATTCAATACTCTATTAAGACGATCTTTTTCTGAGCATATAAATACATAGATATAATTAGAAAAAACCTCTTGGAAATTCTTTCTAATGAAATATATTCGATTAGAACGAACGTTGTGAACACATGCGTGCTTAATTTTATAAATTGAAATTCTTTTTCAATGAAAAATTAACTTTCTTTTTCGAATAAATGACTCGACTGACTCGAGTCAAACAGTCGAGTCATCGCTACTAAATTCTTGAGTCCGAGTCGAGTCCAAGTCATTCAAATAATGCGACTCGCCCATCCCTGCAATATTGGCCTTCCATAAGTGATGTATAAGTGATGTACTAGTCTGAATTAAAAGAGTTTGAATTCACATTTCCTCCTCCAGTATCTGAACATCCACTATTCACATTGTAGACGACTAATCAACTATCTAACATTTGATTAACATATTATTATGTCATAGCTACTTCAGCACATCGATTTTGAATCAAATCTAAGCATTCCTTCAACAGAACGAAAGATAACTTGGCTCATGTACGACAGAATAATATTTAATACGCACTACTACTACTACTGGTCTACATAGAAAAGGCAAAAGGAATTTCACCTCAACAGCGTAACCATATGAGCAATTGCTAATGACTTCACAACCATTGTCTGTGTTAGGCCAGAGATTTTCTTTGTAATAACTTAACTCGCCACCTAAAGCAGAAATGAGTCTATTAAATAAAAAAAGAGTACAAGCATACATACTTCTCGTGTCATATCATCGGAATCGATGCCCGTTCCACCAGTTGTCAATATTAAATTCGGCTGTAATTCATCACACAATTTCAACAATGTTTCCTAGAATTTAAAAAAAAACAGATCAACTTAACATTTAAAAGATAAAAACTACATGCCTTGACATGCGACTCGTCCTGAATGATCTTTTGTTGGACCATCATAACAAGTGGTACTCACTGGAATAGATTAAAAAATATTTAGAATCAATTATTCGTTTGATTTAACTAATTTATCTGACAAAATTACTGAAAACATGTAAATATTTAACCATAGCAGAAATAAGTCAGTTCTTATCAAGCACATATAAATGATCATAGAGTTCTTCTAAACGTGTTTTTCTTTTTCAACCATACAACATGTTCCTCATCAAATGAGGATGCTAGTAAATTTGTATCTAATTTAGATATATGTTCTTGTTGCATACGTTTTAAATTGTCAACGTCACATCAAAATTCTTCTTTATTCAAACAATTTGTTTCTTAGGATTCGAAGCGTGATAAAAGTTCACCAATATCTAATTTTATCTAAACATGAAAATAATGATAGAATTAAATTTATTGGAGAGGAAAATAAATCATCTCTTTGTTGTTGACCACGTTTAGTTTCTGATTTCCATTCATATTCAGCTGATTCAAGTACTTCAATTCCTTTGTTTGAATCTTGTTCAAGATCTCGATGACATTGAGTAAATAAAATCTGTTGAACAATTATTTCATTTTGTTTTGCAGAGTCACCATCTACGATTGGTGTTGTATTAGCAGTAATATCACTGAAATAAAAATCAACAGTAGACGGTGGTGATCGAGGTGCTGTATTTTTATATCTAATAATTAATATTTGACTTTTAGTGTTACTTCGTTGACACGCCGTTTATGTTCATCAGTTGATGTTGAATGTAATTGTTGTTCAAGAAGTAAAGTAGACAGAAGAACTTCATGCTGCTGTTTAAGTTCACCATCCGAACGATTATGACGTTGTAGTTCAGCACCGCGGTTTGTTGAGAAAAAGTTCGATCTGATAATGATTGATTACGACTCGTTAAAAGATTTTATTCAACCTTTTTGTGTTAATTCAGATAGTTTCATGTATTTATTTATCAACTATTCAAGATTATATTTAGCATAAATATGATGCCTTAATACATGCATAGATTTGTTAACTTTTAATAATACATTTTATGAATTGAATTAATAATTTAATCATAACCATACTGTTTTCCAGCTGACATTGACCGTTCTTATTTAATCCGTGTAAGTTGTTCACCGGTTATACCAATATGAATTTGTTAGAACATAAAGCATGATGAATACATCGAGAACACAAGTATCGCATCGTCATAAAATTAAAACCCCATCTATTTTTATCTATATCAATTGATAGAAAAATACGTCTATATACCAGTCAAATTTATTTTCTTGCCTGCCAATCGTGTTACCGTTGAATTGATAATCCCAGCATGATAACACTGGCATAGAGTGTGCGATTTAAAACATCGTGAACAACAGAAGCTTGTTAATAGCGAATTTTGTCGTTGTAAATCGACAAATTTTCAAACAACTTTTCTTGATCAGTGTTTCTAACAGCAGGTGTCCGCCTTTGTGACAAAGTGTCCGAGATCCTTGCGATTTTCGATTGACACTGTATTTTACACTTTGCTTTTCACCATGTACACCTCCTAATCCCAACTTCTAATTTTTTTGATTAATATTGATATATTCGATATGCTGAAATTTTCTAGTTAATACGTATTTGGATTTATTGGAACGTTTTTCTGTATTTCAATTTTTGGTACACTTTCATATTCGACAAAACCTTTTAAGCAACCTATGCGAATACCCTTTTCATCACCATTGATCGAGACAAGTATAATTCACAGTAATGTAACTAATATATGTGTACAGAATATATATATATATATATTCCGTGTTTAAAGTAAACTAAGTAGTAGGGATGTACCGAGTATTTCTCGGTTTCTCAGTGATGAAACTCATCATGTCGACATAAAATGCATTTAAGATTTTTCTGAATTGAAGATTTTTCGTAAGAGATACGAATTAATGCTTCGTATCGCATTTCGTATACGAATGAAACTCGAATACCGTCCAGTTGTTTTCGTTTACCTCATCTATGAAATATAAGATGAACGAATTGCTCATCATTAAACTCTAGAAGTTGTATATTTTCGATTTAATCTTATATAGGCACGGAACAGAAGTGTCTCGATTAGGGATAACATTTTAACTTTAATTTAAAGTTTAAGTCATTTTTGTTTCTCAAGATTTTGTAGACAAATCTTTTTTTCATAAAAGATGAAATCTACTTGAGTTTTTTGTGAAAAATAATCTTCAAAAAGAACTTTAATTAAACGGATATCTTCTTTTTGCAAAAGAAAATCTTGTAGAATAGTCTATTTTCACTTAATTTTTTTAAATTTAAAGTACCGCTCTTAGTCTCGATATCTCAAGATATAGGAGAAGAATATGCGAGTGCGAAATATGTGTCTCAGAACATCGATTCAAATACTTTTAGATTCGACAGGATTTCGTAGATTACAGTGGCGTTTTCAAGATTAGTAAAAGAAATCTGAATAAGCCGCTTAAAAGTTCGTTTGGCAAAAACACGAATTTCATGAGAGTGAGATATGAATCCCTCTACCAGTAGGATATCCCTAATATATTCATGTAAAATATTTTGAAATATTGCTTTGTCTTTACTTGAATTCTAACAATCTACATCTTGGAAACTTTGTGATACTTTGTTTGAATAAACAAAGTATCATTTTACACTTGATTACGAATATAAAATGTCATTTGACTTTTTGTTTCAGATTTCTATTAGAAACACTGTTCTTGATCGAGAAAAATGCAATTTTTCATCAGATTCTCTTTGTGTTGGTATTGTTCATACCCAATCGATTTGTCTTTGTGTACCACATAATGATCGAATATCTTTAACTAATTTCACATGTGCCTGTCAAGATGGATTTTCTGGTAAAAGATGTGAATATGAAGATGTCAAAATTGATATTTCATTTTACGATATATCTATTCCTCAATCTCTTGTGGTTCATTTTATCACAGTTCGCGAACACGATTTAGAAAGTCTGAATCCAGTACCGATTCGATCAAGACGCCATTACTTTTTTATGTCATTACCATTTCATCTTATCGTCGTTCAACTCAATGGCAAATTTTATCTGACTGTGCTTCAACATATTTATACACGGTCAGTAACAATCCCAATAAAAATTGCTCGATCACAATATTATACACAATGTCAATTTAGTACGCAACAATTTGGTCTTTCGTTTGGCGCAATTTTAGGCTATCAGATTCGTTCGAATCTACCTATTAGTAGACAATCTATATATGTGAAAATTAGTGTTATTGTAGCATCGATCATGTTACTGTTTGGTTTGATTTCTGGAATTCTATCGATTTTAACTTTTCAGTCGAAACCATGTCTAAAAGTTGGTTGCGGCATATATCTGCTTGCATCATCGATTACATCGATCCTGACTATTATTTATTTAAATTTCAAATTATGGTTTCTTATCCTTTCGCAAATGTCAACTCTTACGTCGCGATCTTTTCTCACATTCAGTTGTATTTCCATCGATTTTATTCTTCGATTTTTGTTAGGCATCACGGATTGATTTCATGCATGTGAACTGTTGAACCTCTCGTTACTGTCATTGCTGATGTAAAATTTAATCTGACAAAAAGTAAACCAATGGCTAAATTACTAATCATTGTTATTTCTCTATTTACATGTGTCTCATTTTTGCATGATCCTATTCATCGTTATCTGATTGATGACGATGAAGAACAACGAACTTGGTGTATGGTTCATTTTACACCAAGTATTGAAATCTTCAATTCATTCATTAACATCTTTCATTTTATTGTTCCATTTGGGCTTAAACTTATCTCAGCCATGAGCATCATCGGTTCTATTGCAACAAGACGTGCATCAGTTAAAAAACAAAACTCGTATATGGAACATATAAAGATGCAATTTCGAAAACATAAACATTTGATTATTAGTTCTAGTTGTTTGGTTATCTTGGGTATGCCTCGTTTAATAATTTCTTTCGCATCTGGATGCATGAAATCCGCGCGCGAGCCATTCATTTTCTTGATTGGCTACTTCGTTTCGTTCATGCCGTCGTTGCTTCGAAAACTTATGAACGAGAATTTAAAACAATAATTAGTCAAAAATGAAATGCAATTCGACGTCGTTTCAATCACTATTATTAATTTATGATATCAATGCTTGTATAGGAGAGACATTTGAGGATATTGACAATAGAATTATTAATGGTTTGCTTTTCAAAATATCGACTAGTCATAATATTTGTCTTTTTATTTTAATAAACATATTTGCATGGAACCTATAGTAGATTTAATTTTAAGCTATTGCCGTATACTTGTGGAAAAAAATTGAATATCCTTGTGACAGGAGTCAAATATCTTTCCAAAAGTGTTTTACTCGTAATATAAATACTATCAGTGCTAGATTAGGAATTAATTTCAAGTCTCATTCACACTCTCTATATAGAACATTTTACACATGCTAACCACAATATACGTTGTCTTAGGGGTTGTTTTGAATTTCTGTCATCGATTCATCATTGTTCTCTATTCTGAAAGAATGTGATGCATGTTCTTTGCTAATATTGTTTTTCTCTTTTGTTTAACGTCGAATAACACCATCAATACATCGATTTAGGTAGGACAAAACTTTCTCATCATTCTTTTTAAATGTTAATAGTAGTAGAACTAGTGATAAAACACGACTATTGGATTAGGTATTAGATTAATCTTGAGTGTTTTGGCAATATTCTTCATATTGAATCAAGGAAAAGCACCTACGCGATAACATGTCTATAAAGAATGAATAATAAGGATCCATTTTCTATATCAAAAGTTCTGCAGATTAAGCTATTACGTCATTTAAAATATAGAATCAGCAGCTGTCTGAGTCTGACTGCATAAGAATTTAACAATAACAGTTCACAATATAAACGTTCCGTTGATTGGATTTATGGCGAAAATATCATTCTTAAATTGTCTAAAGCAACGTTGGAATTTACTGCTACTCATTCTAACACCATTGATCCTGCTGCCACTCCCTATTATTATTAACAATTCCGTATGTTACCTAGTGTATTTTATTCAATAGAAAGTATGCTAAGACTCTTCCTTTCTCTTTAAAGCAAGCACAATGCGGTTACATTGTACTCATTCTCTCGGTGTACTGGATTGATGTTTTATTAAATGCTTCTTGAAAATATAGAAGGTTATATAGAGCTCAGAGTATAAAGTGATTTAAAAAACAACAAAATATCTTAATTAGTTTGTAAAGTCAATGATAACATTTTTCTCCCTAGGCCGGTGTTCTAACTGCAGATGTTGTGGCACCTCACTATTTCAAAGACATCATTTCACTGTTTTTTGGTAGTATGGCATTTGGTTATGTTGTAGAAAAAGCCAATCTTCATCGACGCATTGCTTTGTTTGTACTGAGTTGGGTTGGTATGGCAACTAAATGGTATTGAAAATTTTAATCGACCCGTTAAAATCAATGATACCATTCAGTTGAGAAGTATCATAAACATTTTAATTGAACAATTTCATCACTAAACTAAGTGTAATTTTTTAGGAGTAAAATCTATTTTTCATATTTCGTTGCTTTCTGTTCCTCGATGTTTTTAAGTTTATTCAATTCTAAAGTATTGAATTTTTATTATGCCAAACTAGGATCATGGCGGGTATGATGGGAGCAACGGCATTTCTTTCAATGTGGATGAACAATACTGCATCGACATCAATTATGTTGCCTGTAGCGTTGGCCGTTGTTCATGAACTTGGAATTTACAGTGAAAATTCTCTCAACAGACAGCAAGCTGTTCAAATGTATCTAGTTGCATTCGATTCTACAAATGGAGAAGAGTCCGACGACAACAAAATTGAAGAGCTCACTCATACTACTCAAAGTTGTCAAAGACCGTATGTATATAAAACTAAAGCTTCTTGTCAAGTCTAGACTTTCTTCTTTTCATAGAAAATCAAAAACTTTTGTGGAGACCAATACTCACTTTAAATTACTATGCTGTAAACGACAAAAACCTGAAGTCGACGATAGCTCCAAGAAAAAACATGACCAGTTAAAGAAAGGTAATTTTCTTTCGAATTTCGGAATTAGTTTCATCTTTATTTCAATGCATATTGGTATCTATCTAGGATTTCTACTTGCCGTAGCCTATTCATCATCTATTGGTGGACTATCTAGTTTGGTTGGTACTACACCTAATGTTTATCTGAAAGGTTTTGTAGAGAGGTAAATAGGTAGAATACAAATAATAAGTGACTATGTTGCATATAACATAGTAAATATGGTGGTACTGGTTTTCGCATATACTTTCTCAATTTTCTATTCTTTGCTCTACCAGTTGGAATACTAATGCTTATACTTTGCTGGTTCTGGCTACAATGGTGCTATAACAAACAAGAGTACGTGTGCAACATAACTTATGAGAGAACATAGTCCACTTTGAAAAATGAAAATGTTGACGTATCTCTGTCTAGATTGTTTCAATGCCGACCACCGCCTGAAATGTTTGAAGTTCAAACTCATTTGAAAGCCATGCTCAACAAACAATATAAAGATCTAGGACGACCAAAGTGAACCATTGTATTTGATAAAAGAGCGTTTCTACATACGCACGTATTTCTTCTCACACACTTGTAGATGGAGTGAAGTCACTGTAGCTGCCATATTCATTATGCTGATTGTTCTATGGGTGACAAGAGAGTTGTCCGATACAACTGGATGGAGTTTGATATTTCAGCCCAAGTACGTATCGGATTTTTTTACAAAGAAAATCTAACATGACAAGATCACGCGTTCTTTTTTGTTTGTTAGACACATTACTGACGGTACTGTAGCTATCTTCTGTGGAATACTTCCGTTAATTTTACCAGACAGTAGTCCATTTAATCGTAAGATATTATTTTCGATTTTTACATTAAAAGAAACGAATGCTGATAAACGATGCTTTCATCATTAAGGCAAACACGATTGGAAATATGAGCCCATTGTAAAATGGACTCAATTGGCACAGAATGTGTCATGGGGTTCAATACTATTGCTTGGTGCTGGTCTCACAATCGCCACTGCTTTTGAAGTATGTTGAAGTAAAGACAACTGCCTAACACACACACACATATGTAACTCAATTGTTAAGAAATCAAAATTGTCGGATAGCGTGGCACAAATCCTTGGCTTTGTATCTGGTGTGCCACGAGCTGCGGCTAGTATTATCATAATTATTGTTAGTGGATTTTTTACTGAAGTAACTTCAAATACAAGTACGGCCAGCATCTTTTTACCCGTATTGGATTCAGTGGTAAGTGAAATAATAACACTCTATTCTAGCAAAGATTTCTCGTATTAAAACGCTATTTTATTCATATCTACATACTAGAATTTTTTAATCTGGTTGATAACGTTGATATTTAATTAATTCTATTTAATTACATAATATATTTATATGCTAGGCAACGTCTTCTGGTATCCATCCAGGTTTTCTCATTCTTCCTTGCACACTGGCTGTCTCTCTTGCATTTATGCTACCTATAGGTAAGCGTTATGTTGAGATCTTATAAGGCAACATTCAGCCTCTTTCTAATACAGATACACCACCGAATGCTATTGTTTTTTCCGGTGGTGCCATTCGAGTTATCGATATGGTGAGCATAATATTTTCTGTAATATTATATCTAACTTGATATTAAATCTCTAGATTAAAACTGGCATAGTAATTAATCTCATCGGTTTTCTTGTCATCTTTATCACTGCTAATGCATGAATGCCAAAAATATTCGATATCAACGAGCAGACAACGGCCTATTTCTTCAATATAACTTCTGTTGTCCGTTCTTCTGTTGGCAATCTTTAACTGTTCTTCGATGAAATAGACTGTGCGTGTATCTTGCATAATTACCAACTTGTAGCCATCTTTTACTTTCGTGTTTCAAAAAATATCATAAAACTTTCGGGATAGATTCTGTCGTTTTAGAAACAATAATAGAATTTTATAAATTTATAACAGACGGTAAAATGAGCAAGGCGAGATGAGATCCGATTAAATCTTTGAAATATTCACCGTAATAAAGTTTTACAACAAAAATTAATCATATATAGTCTAATGTATTAATAAAAGAAAGGCAATTTAAATTTAATGGAACCCGAAGAGTGTTAATTTAGAGCTTATATGATTGAGAATTGAGCAGTCGATATCTTTCTGGTAATCACTAATTTTGATAACGCAAAGAAACGTCAAATACTTACTTGAACGAGAACGTTGCAATAAATTTCGCATTATATTCTCAATCTTTTTTAACTATTGAACCATATGCTTGCCTGCAATTTAAAGTGACAAAAAACAGTCTTTTCAAAACAACTGACTTTCAGTTCATGCTCAATACAATAAAGTCAGTGACTATTACTATGATAAAAGAAAATAATAGCAATTGTTGATCTCTCATAAGAATTATTTGTTTTCAACAACGATCTCCTGAACTGAAGTATGTATCTAGAGCAGACAGATAATATTAATTAATTTATGATTGTTTCCGTCTACGGTGTTTTCTCTTTAGGTCACTGCTTGTAGAATGTATAAAAATGACTCATTTTCATAATTTTTCTAACACCCACATTAGTCTAGCATGCCAAGAAACGTTTGTAATAATAAAATTCGAGTCACAACTTATGATCAATCGTCTCCATTATTAGTACAAAATATTGTTCACTGATTGCGAAAGAGTAATCTACTAAAAACAAATATTTTCCTTTTCATGCGATGGTAATTCTTTCTGAAAAAAATTTGTTGTGATGACGTAAAAATGTGTAAGAGAAATTTAATTAGTATATTGTGTTTTCTTTTTGTGCATTTTATGATTTTTTCCTTCTCTTTTGAATGCAACTCTGTTAGGTTGCATCGTTGTTGACACAGCAGCTCAACATATGAAAAATAATAGTCCAAGGGGTGAAGCGGCTCCTGGATTCTTGGATTCTGTGGATTCTACTAGATCCCAGTGAATTCTTATGGGTTTTGGTGGATGGTTGAAGATATGCGAAGATCAGTATCAACTCATTATCGCTGTCACTTGCTTTTTTCTAGTCTGATATAATGACTTATCGCGTTAGACTAAGTTGCTTTTTAAGGTTTTCTGCTGTAGCTTCTTGGATTGATATTCGTCTTCGCAACATAGAGTCTCGTAATCATTAATATCCTATATTTTCCCTTGACAGCAACTGTATTTGCTGTCAAGGGAAAAGTTAAAAAAATAACTTGCAAAAATCCCATGAAACACATGAAAGTTGAATTGTTTTTCATAAAAGTATGGGATAGAGTAATGAATTTATTAACTACGTAGTAAGTAACACTGATTCATGTATTTTTCACTTTTTGGTATAGCATTCACAACTGTATTTAAAACAAAACGTGTACATAGTTGCCAGTTCATATATTTGAACCGATCGTTGCAAACCAAGTCATACTGATGTACTTGTTAGAACTTTGTAATTTAACATGAAGAATTAATCAATACACAGGCAAAGACATCGGTAGAAACAAAATAGTATTCTTAGCTTCAACAGTATCGTCCATATTATAAAAAGGTTAAATCATTTTTTCAGAACTATTGTAACACATGCCCAGTCATATAACAATATGACAAATAAATCCTTTGATTCTTCTCTTTTTGTGTACAATAAAATCTGTAAGTTTTTTCTAAGCGTTTAGATGCAAGAAACGATATATATAGACCATTTAGATCTTCCCAGGTCGTTCCTGCCCGGCCGTAAACGGCCGTACACCAATCATTTACGTTCAAAAACGGCATTCGTTTACAGTGGCCGTTTACGGCTGTCATATACGACGTTTTACGGCGTATTACGTTAATCGTAAACACTGACCGTAAACTTTCGCCTTTTACGACTACCGCGAAAATACGGCGACTGTAAACGACATTCAGAATATGCGATAACAAGGGGAAACAAACTGATTTCAATAGGCGAAATCAATCGAAATCGCATGAAATCGGACGAAATCATCGAAATCAGTAGAAATCAGTAGAAATCATGGATATCATTGGAAATCATTGGAAATCATTGGAAATCATCACAAAACAAAAGGAATTATTTCAAATAGCTAAAAATCATTCGAAATCATTTCAAACGATCTGAAAGGTTTCAAGTAAATTAGCCCGATTTCACATGATTTCTTTGATTTTTTAAACTTTCTATCGATTACCACAAAATCCAGATGATGTTTGATGATTTCTAATTATTTCTACTGAATTCTCATGATTTCGACTGATTTTGATAACTTTTTGGCGCCATTGAAAATCTTGAGGGTGTGGATGTGGGTGGATCTGGGTAAAACCACTATTTTCCGTTAATCCACATTCGGACTCCCACACCCACAACCACGCCCTCAAGATTTATTTTCGTTTTTAGTTATTCAATTCAGGGTTAGATTTAAAATCCGAAATCTGAAATCAGATTTATCATCGATTTCGTGTCGCGCAACCATTCACCTTTCTGTTTCGCACGAGAACTTCTACATATAGGCTGATTTTCCTTCGCTTTTAATTCTTTAGTTGAGGGATAGATTTAAAAGCCGAAATCAGATTTATCTTCGAGTTCTTGCCGTCAAATCTTGGTTGACCACTTTCCCAATTCAAGTCAAGTAACATGTCCACGATTCAGTTTGTTTTCCGGTTTTTCCTTAAATCCCTATTTATGTTTCAGGGAATTCCCACTCTCTCAGAAACCACTTGATTTTCAAGTCGAAAGATACTGTCTTTTTGACCCAGAAATGCAATCTTTCTCAAATCCAAGTGGAATCGTTTTGAGATCTTTTTGAAATCCTATTGAAAACTAAATGAAATCCATTTCAAATCCAAATAAAATCTTTTTGAAATCTGAATAAAATCCATTTCAAATCCAAATGAAATCTTTTTGAGATCTTTTCGAAATCTTATTGAAATCTAAATGAAATCCATTTCAAATCTGAATAAAATCTTTTTGAAATCTAAATGAAATCCATTTCAAATCCAAATAAAATCTTTTTGAAATCCAAATGAAATCTTTTTGAAATCTAAACGAAATCCTTTTCAAATCTAAACGAAATCTTTTTGAAATCTGAATAAAATCTTTTTGAAAACTGAATAAAATCTGTTTGGAATCTGAATGAAATCCATGTCAAATCCAAATAAAATCGTTTTGAAATCCGAATGAAATCTGTTTGATTAGCAGGTGAAATCATCGAGAATAACGAATGGAAAACGGCCGTTTATTTTGATGCACGGTAGTCTTGGGGGTCGTAAACGGCTGTGTATGTTAAGATACGGCGATTCTCGTTGTCGTAAACTGTCGTTTGATTCAAAATACGACCGTGTCACGGCACTGCTTTTAACGTTTACAGTGGTTGGGTTTCATCGTTTACGGTGGTTGGGTTTCACCGTTTACGGTATCGTGCACGGCTGTTTACGGCCACTGTAATGTTCGTCCTGGGAATTTTTTAATTTTTCTAGATATTAATTTTTAATTTTCCTTAAGTTTTAAACTAAATTTTTTTTTTGAATTTTTATCTTAGTAAATTTTTAGATTTTTTTAGATTTCAATTATTTTTATTGTGAAAAATTTTAATTTAAAAATTGTTTTTTATTTTTTATAAAAGTTTTAATTTTATAGCTGTTTTTCCTTTTTTGTGCAAAAAATTTTTTAAACTCAAGAAAAATACAAATAAAAGGAAACCCTAATCTATGTTATCTTTTGTACCAATTGCGACGCCACTGTGAACTATAATTGCGAAAAACTTGGGCGCAGTTATGCGTAACTGTGATTTTTCCCCCGTAACTACGCGTAACTGCGATTTTTTCATCGTAGTTGCGCGTAACTACTTCGCAATTTTCCGCAATTACGGGTCACAGTGCGATCGCAGTTTCATCGTAATGAAACACATGGGCAATATCCGATGATTCATCTCGTAATATTATTTCTCCGAAGTCACAATATTCGTACATAAGACTTTACATTTAAAGATGTCCGTACAACGAGATCGAAAATTTATCATTCGGTAGTATGTTGTCCCTTTTGATTCTGCGGTCTCACTTATGTGAGACGATCTGATGCCGTTTCTCTCGAGTTACATGGGCGAAGTCATTAGTTCGAGACCGTCCTAGGAGAAAAGCATGAACAAGGTCGTTTCTTTGAGAAAGGAACAAAAGTCCTTCAAATAAATTAGTGTCACTCAGCATGGCAAACGACAGTTATTGTTATTTTCAGAAGAAATGACTCATAACTCAAGACTTCCAATAGGCATGTTCTAATTTTTTCCATCTAAAGTGTTTCTAAACAGCTTTCATATATTTCAGCATGAAAACTTTCTAAAAAAGATATTTTAGGAAAGTTTCAGGTGTTTTACTGACGTTTCCCCTTTGTCTGACAATATACCATAGTCGTTCCAAAAAAATCAACCAGAATTCGATATTTTCTGCTAGTAAGGTCATATTTTGTTTTCATCAAAGTGTTTTCTACAGCTCACCGGAAGTTTCGGCTGCAAAAAAAAATCGAAAAAAAAACTTTTCCAAAAAATGGACGGGTCTCCATGGATTCACCCATATCAACTGATTGCTATGAACAAAAAAATCTTACAAAGCAACAGCTGACTTCATAGCTTTTTCAAAGTGAGCAAGTGTTGTTCTCGTAGTCGGTGAACGTATATGAGAAAACTCCGGCTATTCCGATCATCTTCAATAATTCGAATAGTAGAATAAGTTACGACACCACTAATCCTAACTCATTATTGTTTTTTCTATTATTACCTCCTACGCCACATGCAACGTATTAAAATACTGCAATCGTTTTATACAATAATAAAGTTAATTGCATAGATAAAAAAAAGCAGAAAAGTTTAATTAGTGATGAATCACCAAGAAAGAAATACAGAGAATTGCACTATTAGTGCTTCAGCTCAATTTAATATTGAAGATCTATTTTTTTCATTAAAGAGAAAATAATTTTCAATCTACTCGTTTACGATCAGTAATTGTGTATCTCAATTATCATATAATTCATTTTTTTCCCATAAATTTGATAGTCGGCAACAACTTGATATCCAGATATAATTCAGCAAGTTTATATGACGATCATAATTTATACGAAAACAACATGTGTAATGAAATGCATCCGTACCTTAGTATTTTTTTCCAATATGTCAACTACTTCTAGTCATTTTTTAAATTAATTTTTCAATAAAAGATAGCTGAAAACAAACAAAATACCTCCCGCCTACCCTTGTTCAAACATAAATTTGTTATCTCATTTATTGCTTATTAACAAGATGCTATTTTTGAATCTGACAGCTCATTTTTATAATTCATACATTTTCATTGAAACTGAGCAGTCTAAATGCTTTAGCTATCGATCAGATGAAGATCAATAATCCTTGTCCACATGAAACACAAATATGGCATGACATTAATTGAATAAAATCATGACATATGTGCTCGTGCTTATATATTTCAACCTAGTGTCACTATTAAGCTTCTCGTTTATATCATTTATGATGGGAAATCTAGTGCTATGATTTATATAACACTGAGCGATTATAATGTTTTTTCTATAAGTAACAGAGAATTAGCGCAGTCAAATGAATAGTCAGAAATCGATGTAGGAGATACAGGGAAAGATAACAGTTTTGTAATTGATGTCAACAAAGATCATTGTGCTTTTAATACCCAATGGCAAAATCAGTAAGATTCTATTAAATTGCAAAGGTAAATTAATAAGGAAAAATATAAATGAGTTAAGTGTGCTCATATAGATATTACCACCCGTTGAAGTTTCTTTTGAAATCTCTTCATTATTCTCAGTCAGTTTTCCTTTGGATGTACTCATATTTTTCACTTCTGAATGGGCACGCGTTGTACATGAAATATTTAAACTCAGCAGGCATGAAGGAACCCAATGAACGTCGTTAGCAAGCGTGGCAGTAACTTCCTTTGCTGGTTTACTGTTAGAACTGATTCTTGCTGTTTCAGTAGCGGAATCAATTTTATTTCCGGTACCAAATGAGAACACATAAGAGTTATTAAATATAGGATCACTTGAATAATCCATCAGTATCTGAGGTAACTTTATAAAAAGGCTAGACTAGAATGTACTATATTTAATTCAATACTTCTTTACGTTATATGTGGGAAAAATATCATGAAGCATACTTTGGTGAATAAAAATTTATATTTTTCAATCGAAAAAGGTTGATATATAGAAAAACAGTCCACGCATGAAGGTTTACTCATTCTGACACATTTGTTATATTATTTTATGACATGCTGCACGAAAAATTGATGTTTCACATGCAGTAAACCATGAACTTTTGAAATTGAATATAAATATCCAAACTGTTTATTATTTTACTAATCATTCGTAAGAAATCCAAATGTCAAAATCGGATATAGCTGGTTTAATGTACTCACCAAATGGAAATGAAATAAAGCATTCTTAAAGGTCATGAGATAGAAAAAAGTATATGTTAGGTGCCTGCAATTCAAAGTTACAGCAAATTTTTTTCCAGCAATATTTTTACATGGTTCGATAGAACATAACGTGTTGGCTACGAAAAAATTGCCTTTGTAATTTTGAATTGCGGGCATCTTATGAATTCTAATTTCGAGCTATTGATAGAGGTTTTAAAAATTCTATCAATTATTGGCCTTTTTTTTCTTTAGCTATACGTATTATTATTTGAAAACATTGATTTTAAATCGAAAATAAAAAATGTGCAGCAGATTGATCGAGTTTATTTGTTGATATAGATTATGACACAAATTATATAAGAAAAAAAGGTGAAAAGAAAAAGATAACTTCTGTTCTGCTTTTATTGTTTTATGACATATTCTCCGCTGTATCTTCATTGTCATCATTGAATCTTGTACGCTGCGCATATAATTTTTTAAGGGGATGCGGATATACTAAAACAAATGAAAAGAAAAAAAATATAGATTTCAATTATCAATAAAGAGGAGTTCACTTACAAATACTGTCAGCTGCATATTGAGGATATCTATTTGGATTGCGATGTTGATGATCATAAAATTCTCGAAGAAGATGTTGATATACTTCATCACTTTCACTTTCAGATCGTTTTCCCCATAAATTATTCAAACGTTTTCCCCATAGTCCATTTATACGTTTGTTTAAAACGCTAGAATGCATTTAAAAGATAAACAAATGAATTTCGGAGTAAAAAACCTTTTTGTATTATATCAAATTTGTTTATGAATAGCAATTGTCTTTTGTTCGTAAAACAATGAAAAAAAAAGTTATGTTTTGAAATTTCTACAGTACAATTTGACCTTAGTTGTTAATGTTTTCAGTTCTGTAAATTTTCAGTAGAGTTTCATATTGACAAAAAATAAATTATGAACTAAGTCAAAAACAACAAATGTACAGATAACATCATTTAGTTAATTAATTAAATCATATTAAAAAGTTACACTTGAATAGATTATAAATAAAATTCTAATAATTTATGTATATTTTAAAATAGTATCAATTCTATCGATAATGATGTGTGAGATCGTTTTATAACTACAGAACTATTTTATGATATCTCTTTAACAAACGATTGATTATTCAAACAAAAACAAAAAATACAGGCGAATTTATTGTCTCCCTCGATGACATCATTGGTTATTCTACTTTATTAACTAATTGATAAAACTAAAAAAAGCTCTAATTAGAAAGGTATGAAGAGAGAAGATGAAACAAAATTCTACTAGGTCTATTTGATACTTCAAATGAGAATATCAAATGGAATAGTTAAAACTAATGAAAAGAATTGTATCTTATTTCAGTAATCGGAAATCATTTTTGAGAAAGCTTGAAACGGAAATGAATTTCTTGTATAATTGCTGGTTATTTTGTGTGTACTTACTGTTTAACGTCGTCACTGTTCGAGAAACTTTCCGTTAGTTTAGCTTCTGGTAGATACGTTTGTATCAAGACAATGAGTAGGACGAATAAAAAGATAGATATCTTCATGTTGGCAATAGATCTAAAGTGATCATTAATATAATTAAGCAATAAGAGTTGAACAAATAGATTGTTGACAAGAAAATAGATTTGACAAAATTAAAAAAAAGGGCACTGTCAATAGGAATCGAAGGTGAATGAAATGACACGGATGAGACAAGAGGAAAAAAGAAAATAAGAAGAGAATTTTCTCTCTTTTCTCGTCTCATGTTTTTCTCTCCTCAACGCCCGCGTTTGGGAACGGCTTTCTTTTTCTCGTTTAGCTAAGATCATGCTATTGTCATGATTTAACGTCTTGCAGATTTCTTTTTCTTTTCTAAAATTTAATCCCAATGAACTTATTGAAATCTTCTTTGTAAACGAATCGTTATTCAAGTAGATACAGAAATATGTATTTCAACAACAATAAACTAAACCCCTATTGAAGAATAAATAGTTTTGTGCGTCATAGAAATGGGCTTTTACTAGCCTATAAATTATAATTTTAATTTGCATGAAAAAGAGCAAGCATTTACTTGCAATCTACAATATCGAGAGAAAAAATATTCTTACCGAACTTCGTAGCTGACAAAAATAAACTAATCAACGGAGAAAAAAATATCTATAATAAAATGACATGAGATCATGAGTTATTCTCATATATTATATATCCTTCCGATAATTAATGAAAAACGATTTTCGATTTCATTGAAATTCTAAACACGGAATAATATATTACTCATTAACACAAACAATAAAAAACAATTATTTTCGCCCATGATTGAGACATATGCAATACGATAATATTAACAGTTGCTATTTATCTGCTGAACAGAATCAATAATTAGTCTATCTGTTTATCGGACAAATCATTTACGACGTTTTTTTTTTCCGTAAACAGTTTATTAATCATATATTTATTGAATAAGAACGCAATATTATTTAGAAATCGTTGATATTTTCTACAGAGTAAACATGACTAATTTACCAATTATTACATAGATTTTTTTCTAGGAATATTTCTGTTGCAATAACTATATTGTACTTCATTACACATAAATATCTGTGGAAGACATAGATAATATAGATAATAGGAATGTTAAGTCTTGTCTATTCTAGTGTCGCTAATGGAAGAAATACACGTAAATAGATGGAATCTTGTTAAAAAATATTACCGGTTAATATACCTTATGCATGACAGTGCGTATATTATGGATTATGAAGTTCAGTAGAATATTCTATGCATTTTTTTTTCAAGAATGAATAAATATTCTGATCAATTTAGGTTCAATCAGTATACATAGAATGTTCACACATTTTATTACTAAATAAATCATTCAATTGATGTTAACTAAGTAAAAAATAATAGCATAATTAACAGAACGTAGGGTGTAAGTTCATGTCTAAAAATTGCGGAGTTCATTCATGTCATATACAATACCAATGGTGGTAATGATTACGCATTTTTTCTTCTTCTTGTGGTACGGTGAAGATGATCAGGAGTTGAGTATTATTACCCAGCATGACCAATCCTTGGTTATAGCACGAGATAGAGATTTCTATTGTTTCGTTTTAATATGTCTATTGAAATAGCTATTCATTATTTGATCTATGAAAATAATAAAAAAAATGATCGAAAGAATTTTCTCAAAATAAACCTTAAGCACTCGTAATGATATCTTACTGAAGACCTTCTTGTCTGGATTTTTCTGATGCATATCCCATCACTTCATAATTGACATTCTGTGCTTTCGTGTTGATTCTTAAATATGTCTTCGCATGGAATAGTTCATACGTACATAATTTACATCCTTCAATTAATATTCATTACAATTTATAATTTGTAAAATAAATTTTTGATTTCAAATAAGCAAATAGTTTCTTTTACTTTACGATATTGCCATGCGAAAGAGTCATTTTTACGCTCGATATCTTTTGAAAATAATCTTAAAGAAGTGTGCTTGGTAAATTATCCGATGAAATCATATTAATCGAAGTTAACTATAGCTTGTTGAATTATGTTTAATAGCAACCCACAAAGTTTAATGCAAACTAATATAGCTATGAATTGCAAATCATTTCATCGAATTATTTCAATTATATTTTTACGCATTAATGCATTGGTTCTAATTTAATAAATCTTTTTTTTACATTAATTTACATCGAGATCAACAACATATTTCTTCGATAGTGTTGCCATATTTTTATATGATTCATCGTATAACAACAATATATAAATATATCACGACTCACATCAGCTTCTTCTACTAACAGCTGTGTATTATCGACATATAGGCCCTTTTGCAATGACATTTTTTGCATGAATAATGTTACGAATATTATGCTTAGTCGGCATTAGCAAATTCTATGAAGGTTTTTTATGCATGCACTATTAAAGAACTCGTATAAAAATGCAATAAAGAATTAGGTTAAGTATTAGAGCTGAATATCATTAGTAAACAATCTTACAGCATAGATTCGCAGCGTCAGCCGCAATGAGTGCGCGAACCAGCATATAAATATCTGTCATATCTCCATCAAACATTGCCAATCTTGTCTACATGATATTAAAAATGGGAATTTCGTTTTTTTTAAATATTTAACAACGAGAATCGACACTGATCTTCATTCTTAATTAGTAATAGAATTTTCAGTAATTCTCGATGAAATTATTTTAAGTTAAAAAACATATGTAGCTGAAAGATCATGAGTACTAAACTAGTGTCCTATAATCTTACGCGGTATACTTCACGCTTGATAACATAACTTATAATCTTTCCGATAGGATCAAAAACTTTTTGTTTCTTTTACAAATCTTTTGCTTTTATAAAAATACGAATATCGTGGCTGCATGTGTAGTATTAGAAGCCTCAACAGAAGAGATTACTATAAGATTAGTGTAAATTATTGATGAAGAAAAGCTCCGTGGTAATCGTTTCAATTTCAAAATAACCTTGAAAGATTTTAGATACATGGATAATTTTCAATCAAGACAATTCCATTTTATTTTAAAGCGCACATACATTTAGTAGAGAATAAAAGTAAAAATGCTAACACTCTATTTACACGCATGCACACACACACACGCGCACTAAAAAAAAACAAAAAAAAATGATAGTGACACTGTTACGAAGTCGTATGATTAGTTCCATTTGTTGCAGCTACTTCTTCTGGTTTGTTTATAGCTGAAGCTGTTTGTTGCTGAGCTTTGGAAATATAGACATTCAATAACTTGACCTAAAATTAAAATATATTTATGAGGGTAACAAAATAAAAGAACTATTTTCTATAATCAGATTGTTCGATTCAAAAATAACTAAACATATTCGCGGTCTGAACCAGCAGTGGCAGAATTCACCCCAAGCGAAATTCGAGAATTCTGTTGATTTATAAACTATGTTAGTTTCTTTCTTTTCTATGTTACTGTATACACACATTACCTTAAATCGAAAGCAAAATTCTAAGCAGAATTGATCATTTGCCAACAGAATTTTGTATCAATAGAAGAACACATATATTTCTCTCTATGGAAACGGAAGTTTTGCTTAGAATTTTGTTTAAAAGCAGAATTCTGAGTTTGTTATAAAGTTTTCCTGTATTTTATCTAAGGAATATTGTAAGGGCGCCACCAGAAAAAAATCGTAAGGGGGCTAAACTTATTTTTTCACAGGATTTTAATTTTTCTAGTGAGGGCTAAGCCCTCTGTAGAGAGCCTGGGGGGGGGGGGGGGGGGGGGGGGGGGGGGGGGGGGGGGGGGGGCNGCGGGCTAAGCCCTCTGTAGAGAGACTGTGGCCCCCCCCCCTCCCCCAGATGCTGAATATTCAGTTTCCGAAGAATTTTTAAAATATAATTAGAATCTGCTGGAGTGCCTTATTATTAGTGTCAACCCTATCGCTTTATTTCAATCAACCGTTTTCATATGAATGTCTTCTTAACTATTTTTTCATTAAAACTTCCATATCTGAATTCAGAAATGTTGATTTGTCGATCAAATGAGTTCTACAAGGAAATCAATACAGAAAAAAAGATTTTCAGCGCATTCCCATTGGGACTAAAATGTGTAATTCACATATCATGGATCACTTAGATAGATATTAGCTCAATAGAGAATTTTCATTTCTTTAATAAAATAAGTTTCATAATGTTTTTCGGAATAAGATAGAAAAAAATTAACGCTTTAACATTTGGAAGTTATTAAATATGTTAATAGTGAATTGTAGTAGTAGAGAGAAGATATGAAGACGATATAGCTATTGATACTATTGATAAAAAAATGTTGTATAAAATGTTGAGAGATCTTAATTATTTTGTGATACGAGCTGGGTACTTGATATATTTTTATAAAAAATATATTTGACAAAAGTTTTCGACTAAACGGAACAAGTGGACATTATAGATATACAAAAGAAGATCGAAGCCGTTGTTTATGCTTGGCTAATTTATTATCATAGATTATCATAAATATTTATAAAATACACTTTCGTTGATGAAATAATGACTACCTTGAAATGATTGAATGTAACAATTATGCACTACATACGATAATTGATCCTCTCTCAAACGAAATTTCATATCACAATTTTTTAGATTAACTACTTTAATCAAATTCAAACTTTGAAACAATATGATTCGATATATTGATACAAAAATTTTCAGTTAAACTATTGGTTTATTACTGAAATTAGATAGAAGAATAAAAATAAATTGTAATATTTTTATTAGTTTAGTCGACTTAACAAAACTCTTGTACCGAATAGAATTAAAAAATTATAATCGGTCATATCTAAGTACTCTCACTAAAATTTTAACTGTAAATATTAATTCTGAATAATATATGCGCCATATTTACTAGTTGTTTTTGTCTATGTTTTATTAAGATAATTAAGTATTGTGATGATATCAATATATCTGGTATACGTCAATCTTTCTTTCTATTGTCCATTTATTAGCCTTTCGTTTTCTACTCTTTCTTATCCCTCTTCTTTGGGTATATAAGCGTGTGCTACGTATGTAAACAATGTGATGATTTTAGATAGAAGAGATGCTTGTATTGATGGAACTACGATTTATTTAGCTTTTTTTATATCATAAAGCGCATCATTAACACATGAAGCACACGTTAATATACCCAATGAAGATGAAGAGAGAAAGAGAGAAGAAAGAGTAAAAAATGAAAGGCTAATAAATGGACAGTAGGAAGATAGAAAGAGGCAAATAGATCAGTAACAGCAAGAAAAACTATGGCGATATATTGGTTATTCAAAAAAATATCTGTATTCATGAAAACGTAGATTTATTCCTATTCTAATAAACTATAAATGATTGACAAAATTGTTTTTTTAATTAAAAATACAGATGACTCAGAGTTGGACGATTGCTTTTCCATTATGAATATAAAACACTATTTATCAGAAATATTTGATATTTATATTTTTCTATCTTTGAATGCAACCAATATGAACAAATTTGATATTTAAACATTGTTTTACTATTTAAAATAAGTATTAGTTCGATTGATGTCTTTTTGCCTCTTATTTGGTGAACTGAAATTTGAAAACAATTTTTTTAATGAATTGTTTTAAAGCATTGATATTTAATCACAATTAATATTTATCGTAGATTATTGATTTCTATTTTTATTTCTGTACACTGCAAAAAAAAACTAAGTCTGAAATCAATGTTTAGTGTATTTAGTCTCCGATAGATAGTCCGTAATATATCTTATCATAGTCAACAGCGACTGCTAATGTGTCTAACAGTAACACATACTTGCTTCTAACGCTCTGATTTCTATACAAGGTAGTGTGTGTATACAGGAACACAGAATTCTATATTGATACTATTCATCGCGTCTTAAAGTCATATAGGTATTAACAGTGCATAATTCTTGTTGTTTTGCTTGTGAAAATTCTGCCACCCCTCGTCTGAACTACGTCAAACAAAAAACACGACAACACATGATTAAACTTAATATTAAATCATACTGAAATAGTACTTTTTTTACTGAGCTGTTGATACCTCTAGGTTCGATTAATAAACGATTTAGATTCTCGAACAAACCTAAAATATTAAGCGCTAATCCAATTTATAATTGCACAATTGCATCTAAATATATAGTGATAGAAAGGGATTAGCTGAACTTATTCTAATCTAATCTGATCAGAGTTTCTTTTATTCTTGTTGTTATAGAATTAATGTTTTTCAAGATTGCCTATTGCGTTATTTTGCCATTTTTTTTCTCGTGTTTTAATTCTTCGTCTATAAATATTATTGTTTTAAGTTATTCAATTAAGAATCTAGTGATTAATTTAATGATTTTACTTTATTTGACACAACCAAATATGAATAATTCTACTAGATAATTTCCTTCCAACTATTCTGAACAACAAATCGAATTCGATTAGATGTCATGAAGCGTCATGCTTAGAATTCCAAATTAGTTCGCTTGGATACACCAGTTCTTTGTCATTAACTTAATCTATTCATTTTTCATGTTGCCAATATCTTTTTGACGGTTTTGAACTTTTTAACTGCTAACATCCTATAGAAAGATTTACTGACTCGCATAGCTCTTCATATCAACAGCAGGCTTAAAGTATAAGACTTCCTATTCTAATTATAATCGTTGTCTATAACAAAAGACATCGGAACACACTAAAATCTGCGCAAATATAGAATATCCTTGTGTGAGAGTTGTACACAATGGACTCACCTTGCTTGGGCTTAATTTATGTAAATGAATACGAAGAGCATCACCAACAACCATATAAATTGCGACCAAACAAAAAACTGCCGCTTTTCGTACGCTTGATGTTTCATGATCCCACGACTGAAATTAACAAAATTTATGTTGTATAATAAGTTTAATTAAATTTCCAAGCATATTTTATATGGCATATTGCGCATTCATGCATGTCAGGCAAAAGCAATGATATTTATTTTCTTTATGAAAGAAATCAATCGTTCTTTTTTTCCTGATACACTTACGCTAGCTCCACTGGTGAGATTGTGGGAATGAGCATCCCACGCCTTTTTATGTGGAAATTATTTTTTGTTTAATCAAAAAGAAAAAAACTCAATAAATTTAAGTTTACCGATAAAAGTGGTGGAATCATTTCAGACATTAAATCTAAACATGCTTCTTTATTCATAAATTCAATTGCTTTTTGCAACATTGCTATTGCTGATTGATTCATGGGATATTTTGCTTGCTCAATGATTGGTTTAAGTACACGAACATTGGATTCAGCAGGTAAATATTCGGCTGCCGCTTGAGCTGCTTGTTCAGCTGCACGTATTATCTAAATAAAACATTTTCCCCATTGTTGCTACAAGAAACAATAAAAACGCTAATCACTTACGTCACTTTCATTTTCGCTCTGCGCTTTTAAAATTCGAAATATAGTTAATTCAATATAATTCATAAATAAATTTGTATGATGAATTAATAATTCACGTATAATACGAAGACTGTAAACTTTAAAAATAACCTCATCTTGTGTATTATCCAGAATTTGTGTTAAAGTATTCAATGTTTTACTAAATGCTAAGTCCCATGTTTCTGGATCGTTTAATTTTGCAAATTTTAATACACAACGTAATCCATGTTGCCGTTGTTCTTTTGGCAAGGTTAGTGTATTTGCTAGATTGAGCGCTATATTTATTGCTGCTGGACGATCAGGTGTTTCGTAGATACCCTAAATGAAATAGATGTGCAAAGAACAGATTGTTTAGAATGTTTTGCAAACAGCACTAGGCAACGTACATCCGATGATTCAGTCATTTGATTTTGTGATGAATTTGAACGATAAGATTTTGACATATAAGGTCGAACGGGAATCATTGAACGATGTTCTTTATCTTTTAGCGATGCTGAATTGATGAGTAGATCTTCTTGGTGATTGTTTACATTTAAAGCTTGCATGTTTTCCATTAAAATGCGCATGTCAGATGCATAAGATGGACTTTGAACTTCTGAATGTATTGAAGTTGTCATTGGAGATGTCAATCCAGATAAACTTGATCTTTGAAAAAAATCATATCTTGAAAAATAAAGAGATATAAGATGTCAAATACCGAAAAATATATTATGTACTTATTATCAAGTTGAGAATACGTAGATGATTGCATGTCATTAGCTGATCGAATAACTTTGGCAACCACATCCTAGAATAATGAAGAAAACAGTAATCGGCTTGTCCAACCGTAACGCTGTGACATTTTGGCAAATTGTTTTGTAATTATCTCGAAAGTCATAAGAGCTAACAAGGTTGTTCAAACGTCATTGGACGCAGCTTATCATACTCTATTTATATTGAAAGAATGGCCTAGTTTGACTGAACTCGTGCACTTCTAGAAAGATTTTATCATTGCTTAAGACTGTGACAAAAAGGGACCCTTTTTCTAGGGCTACTGATAAAACTCTAATTTTTTAACAAATTATTTTTTCAAATGAAGTGCTTATGATGTCAGTTTTGTAGAGAATTGAATGGGATTTCAAGCAGTAAAAATATATTTTGTAAACTATTTTCGCTCAGATAAAAACTGCAAAAGACAAACGTAACGTTGTGACACATTGTTTTGTCGACCAAATTTGAAGCACTTAGCATGCTTAAAAATATTTAATGTTTATATACGTATATTGATCACTGCTCTGCATGTATCCTTCTGTAAAAAAATCAAGTTGCAACATCGAAATACGAGCTCAATAATTGTATAGTAAGTTAGAAACTGTACAAGAGCTTAGAATTTGTCCTGAAGAATAAGAGTAAAAACTCAATAGACCATTTTGTAGAGAATCAAATTCTGTATCGGATGGTATATTATTCTTCGTCTGTGCTTTAAATTTCTTGGTTAGAAAATTGAAAATACGATTTTTGAAAACTTTAAAGTCGGCTTTCGATGCCAAAATTCAATTTTTTTAAGAAGAAAAGTCGAAATTCACAATCAACGTAAAAAACTGTACCAGAAAATACGCTTAGATCTGTCTATATTGCAAAACAAATTATTTTAACTTGGTTAGCAAAGTAGCGCGTTGCGCGGACAAGCCGTCATAGAAAGTGGCGATTCAGTAGTACAAAAATGAAATAGTGGCTTAAAATAAAAACTATTGTTATCAAACAAAGCATATTCTCATTAAATATTAGTATCATGTTTACGATGACTTCTCTGTTATATGTAGTGCTGTTTAGTAAAATAAGTCTACGGCTTATTCGCAATTTTTGTCAAAACAAATGAAATGCGCGGTTCAAAATTGTTTATTGCTATTTTGTAGATATCACGTTTTTTTTGTGCTGTAACGAATAGTAAATTCTAAGAAATAGACAACATACTTGGCAATTTTGTGGTAAAGCCATAAGCATTAAATTGAATTCTGGCCGATTAAGATTATGTAGAGCAAGAATAACAGCTTGTGCAGCCTAAAATTATTGAATTAACTTTATTATGAATCTTTACGGTTTTAATTTTCATACTTTTCTCATTTCAGCACTCTTCGGTTCACCAGACCAATTGATAATTTTCGATAAAGTGATTCGAATATCTGTATTATTCGTTATATCAACAGGTTCCATATGTTGTATTATTTGTTGAAAATAACGTAACATAATTTCTTTAACCTTAATTGATGGTGCCGATGAATTATCGTTGATAAAACGAATAAGAGCAACAAACTGCGCATGAACATCGAATGATGAATTGACAATAGATAAGCATTGTTTCAATTTTTTAAAAACAGAATCAAGTATATCAGATGAACCCAAACGAATTAATAAACGTGTTAATAAAACATAAAGCCAATCATTCAATTCACGTTTATATGCTATAATAAAATCTGGTAAGACATCAAGAAATGCTGCGAATACTTGTGAATTTGGATCATAAAAACGTTTTGTTAATAATTCTGTTAGAAGTTTTAATTCGGGAGGACTATAATAAGAAGAAAAGAACGTATATATTTTTTTTCAATAATTGAACTCCATAAAAAAAACTTACTTGAGTACACGGCCTGATCGAACCATATGATATAAACTAGCGAGACCTTCTTTTCGCTCAGCCCATTCATTGCTAGAGATTCGACGTAAAACATCAGGAATATCCTAAAAGAAACAAAAATATTTTTTGAGTACAATGCAATGATCTAACAGTGAGATCAAGTCAATCTTAGATACATTTTTATATTCAACGATTTATTTCGGTTTTAATAAATCATTCTCTATATGTACATTTATTTTCTAGTTCAACGGTCTACCAAACTATTGATTCATACTGCACAGTTAATGCAATGTCTCCTTTCCAATTTCTGTTCAACAGTACCAAAGGTACTTTTCGTCACCATGATGATACACTTGAAAAAATGTCATCGATTTTTTTATGAATATATTACGAGTTGGTTTTTTTTAAATGCGATTATGTAGATTGAATTCAATCTTTCTCTTAATCAATCTCAGATAGATTAAAATTCTGTTTCATCTTCAACGTACACAATGTATCGTATGACTTTCAGAGAAGGCCACTAAAGAGATGAAGCTTCAGTGTCTAAAACTTACCTCATATGCTCTTTCTGAACATATACTAGATGTTTCTGACGCATCGTCACCACTATCACCATGCAGCGAACTTCCCATACGACCGCCATAATCACTGCCTGGTCCTCGATATCCATATGATCCTAGAATAGAAATTTATCAAGCAAAATAAATTTTACAAAAAGCATTTATATTAAAATTAGCCCAATTAATTAGATAAGTACGAAGAGATAGAGTCTAAGATGTTAACATACACACAATAGATATTTATCCTACAAACTTACGACCTAGTCGGCGTCTATTTCCACCACCACTAGTATTCACTGCTGAAAAAATGTCTCAATACGTTTTATGGTTATTTTAATTTTATCGCGTACGATTAAAAAAAGCAAGAAAATAAATAATATACATACGTGGTCGGCTTGGACTTGACTCACGACTTGATATCCGTGAGCCACCATTTGAACCGGTCGGTATTCGGGAACGAGCATTTGTTGGTGTGCGTAATGACGATGCTAAGTGGTGGGATGATCGGAATGAATGAGGTGATGTTGAACGACTGCCAGGTTGAGATTGAGAGGCAATTTTTGATGAGGTTGGTGTTACTGACGAGGTTTTAGTAGTTTTTGAAGATTGAAGAAGAAGCTCATGCCGATCTAATTCATCAATAAAAAATATGTATAAATATTTTTTATTTCGAATTAGCGGTGTGCAAGTAAGTAGACTCTGTTGGGTTTGATTCTGGGCTTGACCCAACAGTTCCTACTCTAAGGCTAACAGCCAATCGATGACTTGATCATCGTGAGATCATTGCCAAAAATTGTCTGATCCATATAAAGAGCTGCTTAGTATTAGAATGCGAAGTTGTTATCAAGCTTAGCAGAAAAGTTTTTGTTATAATGAGACGTGCGTTTCATATCCAGGTACAAAAAGAAAAATACTGGATTTGATGAAATTTAACAGTAAAACCGATCAGTGCATGAAGACTACATGGTGATCATGGGTGTGTTATTTCTACTAACTTCTCGTGATAGACAACTATTCACATCGTGAAACAAGAAAATAATCAATTGTCAGCATAAGTTCTTGATGCATTCACCGGTTTCAACTGTATTAATGTTAGTTATTTGAAAATGCAATCTCTATTGCGAATACTTACTAGTTTTCGGTTGACTGGAAGATGTATTTAAACCTAAAAGAAAACAAATGAAGATTAGACGTCTTTATTCTTCAAGTTCAAACAAAAGTTATATAGTTCAATAAGTCAACCTCTCAGTTTTATTATCAAGAGCACAAACACTTACTACTTAATGTTTTTGATGCTGCATGTTTCTGTCTCATGGCAAGCTCATTGGCACTTGACGATCGAGATATACTAGCTGATGTATTTTGTTTGTCTAAAGAGAAATTCAAATATTGTTCTTACATTACAATAAGCATCACTTTTATGCAACTCAAAACTTGATATTTAAGAACATTTGTCTCTTATCTTCAAATCTTATAGAAACTGATAAATTACTCCATTTTCGATTGAAGAAACAGTCTCATTTTAATTCAATCTTCTAGAAACCTTCGTTGAATAGATCACCGATGAAATATATTTAATGCAGAGCTTCATTTGTATTCATATGTTCAACGATTTTTATCTCAACTAACCTATACAATAAACTTTGCTTACAAACTGAATAAAATTTATTTCTTATCGTTATGCGAGTCTACAACAATGAAGTGATATTAGATTCTTCGTGCAATAAGTCAACAAAGTCTATCTATTTCTTACCACTAATTCCAGTTCGAACTTGTCTTGGCGGAGCGCTAAAAGGCAATACACTATAACATGCAATAGAAAGATAACATTGCAAGTACATACTCTTTTGCAGTGCGCATTCTTGAACTACCTACGCTTGCTAATGATTGTGTACTTGATGCATTACTCATTTCGCCCTATTTTATTGACAGAGGTGAAGAAAAAAAGGATTTTTAATAATAAATCTGTTTTTAAACAAACCAGTAATGCTTTCTTTTTCGATGCATCGATTGATGCAAGAAGCGCATCAGCTAATGCAGGGAAATGTTCACGAAAAAATCCAAATGCTTTTCTTGCATTTATTCTTGCTTCACCATCAGCATCAGATAAACCTTTTTTTATACCATTGTGAATCAATTGTCCATGTTTTTCCAGAAAACTGAAATCCCAATTTGAAAGCATGATTACTAATAATTCATATGTTTGTCTACAGAAAGAAAATCATTTAATTTAATAAAACAAGCAAAACAATTTTGATTCTTCTCTATTTCACCTTCGAATTTCTTTAGATTTTGATTCAATGCCAGCTAATATAAGTGGGGCAAGTTTGCTTGATTGTGTATTTGTAACAATATAACGCATACCAACACTACCGCTTGTTGCAATAATCTTAGCACTATTTTGTAAGAGATTAATCATAACAGGTATAACGCCTTCAGCTGTACGTTCAAAACGGTTTGTTAATCGAACTGACATATAAGCTAATGTAATACAAGCTTCACGAACTATTTGTGAACGTAAATCTCTGACAGTTGTCGCTAAAGGTAAATCAAGTTGACGAAGATTACGAAAAAATTCATCGTATTGATCACCGCCACTGGATACTAATGAACGTAATCGTTTGAGCTTAAATTAGAAAATTAAAAATTAAAAATTAAAAATTAAAAATTAAAAATTAAATCTTAAACACGAATACACTTTCAATTTCTTACTGCATCAACTCGTTTTTCCCAATCATTATTAGTATCAGCAAGTGTATCGCGAATATTTAATAATTGATTTTCAACATCTTTGCCTGATGAAAACTAAAATTAGACAAAAAAAAAAGAAATTTATATTCATAGACTAATTGTTTTGATGAAATAACAGTTTCGCCATATGGTAAGGTTGACATTTGAGCAAATATTTTATCTTCTCACATTCCAAAAGGTTAAAACAATTATCCTTACCATAATATCAACAGATGAATTGAATGCATCTTCGAAAATTGCTTCATCGACCGCTCCGCTTGCAGCAGCTGTAAAAAAAAACGTAAATAATAGTTAATTCTATCTTATTGATTAAACAATGTGTTGGTTCTCAACTAGAATCTAAATGATTGGATGCCCGATGCATGATCAATGTCTTATGTCATCAACTATCAAGATACGTATATCTAACTTGTTCAAACAATAACACAAACACGTGTTACAAACCGACTAATGCAGATAAAGCAACAAATAACAACACCTGAAGTACTGACACAACACAGCAAAAGATAAATACTACCTCCTGTTGTTGATATAGACGAACGTGGGCATGGTATACCCGACGACGAACGTGAACGATGATATGTCGAAGTATTAGAAGCTTTACTTGTTACTGTTGTTTGCTTTTCGTATATATTCAAAAATATCTTAAATTAATTTAATTACCTGCTGAACTCAACGAAGTTGTCGTTGTACGTGTTGGAATGCTACTGCTGGGTCTTGAACGAGATGATACGGTACTACTGTCAGAACCACGCCGAGATTTCGCTGCTGATTGTGCTCGTGCTAAAATAATAGTCGTAATTGTATACAATAAAAATCAATTAACATGGTCTTACGAGGTTTACTAGCTAAAAACATATCTGTAATAGGCACCATCTGCAAATGTGATGGTTTTTTTTCTTCTATTCTCGCTTTTATTCTTTTCTCTCGTCCTTATATAGAATTCGAATATCAATGAAAATTACACATGTGCATATAAACGATCATCCGTTTGTGCTTGCCGTTGCTTCGGCTTATTAAAAACAAAAATTTCAAACGTGTACCGGGCATACAGGCTTATATCAAATCGAAAGAGAAAGAGAGAGAGAGAGAGAAAGAGAAAACTCAATCAATGGATGATTTCGACAACGCAATTAATGTTTGATATGATCGATAAACGAGAGATGAGTAACAAAAATAAAATAAAGTATCAAATATATGGAATGTGAAAAATGAAGAATTTAAGTATGTACAGATACAATAGATTGATAGTTATGTGTAAGAAAAATACTACACCTTATCTTTGTATAAATATACATTATTATTATTTTATCCGTACCTAGCAAAGACTTTCTCGTTCGATTTATCTGACAAAATGTGATGTTAACTAATGGATAGACTTCATCATCTTCTTCTTCGAATAATGTCGGCAATTGAAACCGAGTTGATGATGGACCAAGAAAATGTTCAAGTAAAGTTGAATTCATTGTTCGTAATTCGAATAAAGTAACTAACAAACTTCGATCAGTTCAAGTACGATTGTAAGGTAGTTTGTCGTATATACGCATAAATTTATGCATCCCTCATTTTGTATCTTTTTTTAGGCGGTTTTTTTCTCTCGATGTGACGATCAACTTATCATCATTTATATCTTATATACGTATCTTTACCTTACACCTTCGGTGACTGAGTTAATGCAATATAAATACGATCTTCCATTTTGATTAATGGTCAAAAGAATATTTTGAGGTTGGTGACACTCACCCACGCCCATTCACATAACACTTATTCGGTCTCATCCGTATATATATATATATATATGTATGTATGTATGTATGTAGCTATATAATATATCTTACCATCATCTGTTAAATCAGCTGCTTTAGTAATCATTCGACCACTTGCAAGAACATCATCAAATTTTTCATAAAGCTGTTTTAATCTACACAAAATGGATTAGAATTATGTAAAAAAAAAAAGAAGACATGAGCTCATTTACTTGGCTTCAGGTATGTCTCTTTTAGCAATGTCACCACGAACTTTTTCTCCAACATGACGATAAATTTCAACAAGAGTATCAGTTGCTTGTTGACGAACCTATTTATTGAAAAAATTAAAATCATAAAATAATTTATATATATATATATATTCCGATTATTTACAGTTCCATTTGAATCCGATATCAGTTTACAAATAAGTGGCACTAGTTTATTAAGTTGAATTGTTGATGATCCAAACCTAAAGAAAAAAACGAAATAAGATATTCATCAAAATTAATTTAATCAGTTATGTATCTTAAATTAAAATAAAGAGAAAAACGATCTACTTTTATTTCACTTACTTATCATTGATAATCTGTATTGAATTAGTTTGTTTCATATGGACTAGACAATATTCATGGGGTTAATAAAATTTTAATCCTTTTCTTGTCTACTGACACGAGAGTTTATTTGTGTCAAAATCAACTCACAGTTGACAAGACAAGAAAGAAAAAGAAAGAAAAGATCGAAATCCACAAGAAGAATAACACTCGTTTGGATTAAATAGACAGGGTTAAAGGCAACGACGATCATTAGTGAGAGAGATATGTCATTTGCATCTTGCGTAATGTACTTTAACGATCATTATATCTCTATCTATTTGCTGTGTACATAGCACACTGTCTTGCCTTGTGTATATTTGTAAGCATGTGTACATAGAAGGCAGTCGCATTGTCGTACTTTTAAGAATAAGAGACAAAGTAGCTCATCATGAGAATGTAAACTTCATAAGGATAGATAAAATGTGTGCTTCTTTTTTACAATTAGAACGCAACGATTCTGTAATAGTGATATAATAGGAAAAGTGATATCTATAGAACTTACTCTATATTTGGAATAGATTTAGCAGCTGATTGATTTGTTAACATATTGCTTCGCATTTGAGTTATGATCAATGTAATGATCTTGACTTGCCACTCAAAAAGTACGATGAGTGACACAAAAAAGAGACAAGATGAGCACAAAACCTTTCGTGACTGTCCTTAATGCGTGTACCATTAGATAGTAAGAATAGATGTTTCTCCTTTCTCTCTGCTATATCGCTTGATCTTTCTCACGGTCGTTGACCGTTGGCCAGTTGTATGACGACTACTTCTCTTGCGTTCTATTATACTATCTCTTTAATCAATGATGATAGAAGGGCGTAGACATGGACAACTATATCTATAGGTGTGGGAGAGAAAAAGAAAAAGTCGAGTTAGAGTAACCAGCGGTAGATCGTATGCGTTCAATTATTAGGCAAATATAGAGACTTATTTGTTTACCGTTTAAACGCTTACTTTTCTCCGCTGTCACTGTGTCCGTATGAAAAACTCTAGCAATCGTTAGAATAACAAAATTTTTTTACAAAAAAAATCGGCTTTTATTACAATTGAAAGAACAGAAGATTGATCAGTAAGTTATGTTTTCTCTTTTATTCGAGTTAGCTTTCTTTTTTGCTGAATAATTAATTATGTTTAAGTACATACTCGTTTAATGATCTTATTAACAAACGTTGACTTTCATCTTTAACACGATATTGTTTATGATCAAATGATAAGGGCTGCATTAAATCCCATATACGCTAGATAAAAAAAATAAACAACAGATAAATAAACACAATATTTATTGTAATTAGCACAATTTACTTGTGGAGCATATGACACCATTAATTTCATAAGGAGGTTAGATGCAGTTTCTCGAACCTAAAGAAAATTTTATTATTTCAGAACTTAATTATGTAACCATTTATTTACTTGATCTTTGGCATCGCCCAATCGATCAACTGTTATTGATACGACTGATTACATGAAGAAGAAGAAGATCCATTTCTTTTTATGTCACTTAACAAACTTCGTTAAATACCTTTATCGAGATAGGATGCGAATTCGTTTGAATCTAATCGATCAAGAAATAATTCCAATATTCGAAGACCATTACCAGCAATCTAAATATCGATCGGATATTCTCAAAAAAACCAAAGAATAATTGAAAAATCATACTCGAGCATTACTGCCTTCAATCCATCTATATAAACCATCAATGAAACCAGTCAGATCTCCACATTCAAGTGATGTATTTACATCAGATAAATAATTTTCAAGCGAAGGAAAACATTCTAATCGAACAGCTGGTTCTTTTGATAGAACACTTTGATAGAAATCATCGAGATATTTGTGTTGACTTGTTGATGATGCCTCTGCCATCTACGAATTTCTTACGTAAGAAAATAATTAAAAACTAGATATTTTTTATCGATTCACAATCAAATCTTGTTGATGAAAAAGAAAAGCAGACATCAAAGGAAAGGAGAAAAGGCAACCAAAATCAAGATATTTATTAGTCATCAGATTACAAATATTTCCTTGATGATGATTGGATTCAAAAACAAACCAATACAAAAGTGTGTGGAATGACAGGATTTCATAATTTTAAGCGCAAGTCATCGATTGAAACACACCTGTCGATTGTGTTCGTTTGAAAAAAAATTCAATATTCTACTTCAAAGATACATTCTAAGTTTCCGATCAATTAATAAGTGTTAACTGAAGAAGAAAAAAAATCATCTTTCCAATCTAGTATTTGTAATTAAACGTAATTACTGCCAAGTTATATTATCTACTACGAAGAATAATGACAGATCCACTGAATCATCATTTTAAAAAAAGTGAAAACTTATGAATGTCGAAAGTCATTTTTCAGGTTCGAAAGGTCTGCAGAGGTAAAATTGTTACGAGTTCCTGTTTTGATTGATTGTATCTAAACATGGCGGAATAGAGTACACCTATTGATCTCGATGAATTATATTTTCATCTTCATAACGATTTTTTACCGAGAAACAATTTCCGAAACAATAAAAAACTGATGGAAAAAATACCAGCATTTTTTAAATATTTTAGTGAAGTAAAAAGGTATTTTTATTTCGTCCTTTCTTGCATATTAAAGTGTTTTTCTTGCTGATTCAACACATCAAATTGACAGTGAAAACATTTGTCAAAAAGCATTTTTATAGTCAATTCGATGAATGAATCAGAATAGAGCATTTTCGCTTATAGGTTCGACAGAACAACAAAAAGATTTAAAATGTCCTTTTATCCGTTTTAGTCAGTTAAATAGTATTTTTTTAAATGTTCGTTTTTCGGCAAAATGTGTCGAGTAAAAATTAAGGGAAAAAAAGAAAATTACTTTTTACTATGTCACCCGATGCACTCTATTCAAGCCTAGGTAGATATCGTGAAAATCTCATGTTTTCTTGTATACGAAGTTGTGTTCATGATTTATGTTTGAGAAAATTCTAACATGGATGCTACTGAAGAATTTGCAATTAATTTAAGAAAAAAATACAGAATAAATGTTCCAAAACGCTCTGTTTAACAAGATATTGAACATTTTATTTTATAAAAAGGCTTTGAGTAAATATGCAAAATAAATGATTACATATTCATTCCTATGATCAAATTAAAAAATAGAAAATTTCGAAAGCTAAAACCATGGTATCGAAGTGAACTAGAGTACAAGGTCATAATCTTTGAATACCAATTTAGAATCAGTGAAACGAATTGATTGAACTATTATTTATCTCTGAGAAGTTTATTTAATGATCATATCATCGAAGAAGAATCAAGAGATGGCGATTGATTTGTTGAGAAAAACGATTCGGTTCTAATGAGACATCAATGTTTAACTTCGAGCGTTAAATGTTTGATCAATTTACTGCAAGGTTGCTTGAAGATCGAACAAGGACTTTTGTATTTAAACAAACAATACGATCATAAAAACTATTAAATTATTCATAGACTCTTATTCGGTGAACACTTTATGGTTATACAATTACATAAGTTTTTCACTATGCGGATTTTTGTGTGAAAAGTCATTTTGCTTATGGATGATAGACTAGACGATATATCTTTCATGTCGATCAAAATCATTTGAATACAATTTACTCATTTTAGGTAAATCAAACAAAATAAAGACACAAATACTATATGACAAGAATTCTGTCGTCCATGAAATTGACAGCCGTTATTGAACATTATCATCGATAGTCTTATATGAAATTCGAAAACATGCGGATTAATAACTCCTATAATTGCTTTTACAATGAAAGCCATTGCGAACGCATCTAGCTGAGAATCTATATCATGAGATGTGTCTGACAGAAATAATAAATATTGCATCTGATGAACCGAACAAAGAATATAATCATATTTTCATTGGTCTATCGAAAATATTGTATGTCTTATTTTCCTAATAAAGTTAGTGATGATATTTCTAAGCATATCATTACAAATACTAATTCAAACATAGTTTTTGTTTGTTATTGATGATGTTAGCCTAATCGAGATGCAATATAATTCCTGTTTTCTTTTTCTGGAATAATGATCGATCGACAGATAGCTAGTTTACAATGGAAGAATCTTTAATTTTCATTGATTTTAACAGAAGTATTAGGAGTGTTTGAAAAATATGGGTTTTCTGAAACCGTTACAGCACATGAAATGAACTGTCTATATGACGAGTCAAATTTCAGCATGGATTTCAATGTGTTGCTGATCAAATTATGAGGAGAAAAAAGCGACAGAAATATTGATTTCATGATCGTATAGCTACGAGTAATGATGAGAAAATGAAGATTTATTTTCCATGTGTTCAATGTAATTTTCCTTCGCTTACTTATTGATCATGATAATTAGATGTCGCTTGTTTTGCAATCATTCTCTATATACCCATAGCTGTTGTAAGACAGCTCATTTATTGGTTCATAAAGCTCTAAGCTTTGTGATTAATAACTTTTCTTTAATTCCACAAGATTATTTATTGTAATACTTATATCGATTTGATTGATTATATATTTTTTGATAGATTCATTTTCTTTTAGAAAAATATTTCTAATAATATTGTTGAGTGCAACGAAAATGTTTCAAAGATTAATTGATAAGAAAATTGATTAAGCTAATATGGCTTATTGTAGAGTGCTTAGTAAAAAAGATGCCTAGATAAAGTTCGCATATTTCTGTTCTAAACAACGGAGCTTTTGTTATTAATAGCTATTTTGCATTTATTTTCTATTCACAGAAAAAATTTGACAAATGACAGACTAACAACAGCAAAAAAAATGTGAAATACAATTATGTCTACCAAGCTGAACCAGTGTTAGCTAAACGACGAATACGTCTAAAAATAAATCAATAGAGTTTAATTTTCGTTTGAATTTATTCGAAATAAATGTTTACCTTGTATTGCGATCTTGATCGCGAATCTTTTTATCCATTTCGGCATCTGTGAGAGTTTCCAAAAATGGACAATATTGTTCCGCATCGTGGTTTGTTCTCGTAGCAATATCAACTGTTGGCATTGGTGTTTCACTAGGAAAAGGAAACAAATCGTTCACCATTGTAAAATTTTCATTTAATTTACCTATAGGAAAATGTTTTATGATGCCAACTAAGTTGTCCACGAATACTATATGCTATTGCAGTGACAAATTCACCGCCAAGGCCTATATAAATATATAAATATATTGATTGGATCTTTTTTAATCGTCGTACCTAATTCAGATGCTAATATACGAGCGAATTCTTCGGGACTATTTTGTTTATCGGACATGTCCCATTCGAATTGATCTACTAAACTAACATTGCCAACATGAATATTCAACTAAAAAGATGCAAAAACAAAATATAGTTAATCAGATAGTAGTGAAAAAGCGAATAACGCAGCTAATCGATTCAAAAACTCAATCAATGTGTGATGCGCATTCCAATAAGTGAACTCTTGACATTCTACTTTCATCCACCATTCTCTTTGAACTGATATGAAATAATACCCTTCGTTATTCTTGTTTCGAATAGAAAGTAAAACGAATATAATTAAAAGTTAAGTTCGATTCGCTTTTTTTCCATTTCGATTACAATAGTGATCTTTTAATTACTTTTATTGTAATTCTTTGGTCAGTATTATCTTCTAACACATCATTATGATGTGATTCTAATTGTTGTCTTATGGCTTGTGCAATGGCAGGTACAAATGCTAATGTATTCAGATCTAAATCATCACAAAGAATTTCAGCAAACATCTCTGGCGTGATTAATTGTTCTACACAAAAAATAAAATATAGTTTTTTTTAGTATTCTAGTCTATTTTCGTTTATTCACCATTCTTATTCCATGTAAAAGTGTCACGTAATTTTTGTCCTTCAATTTCCATATCAAGTCGAATCGGAACCAGATCTTCCGATTGTTGAGCATTCTCGATAGCCATAGATGCGTCCGTATAATCCAAACTAAAGAACAAAAGATTGTTTTCAAATGATACTAAAATAAAAAAATTCATACCATAAAGGAAAAGTTTTCTTCTTAGTTGTTGTTCGATTTCGATTGATTGGGGTTGCTGCTGGTACAGCATCAAGATGATGAGAATTCGTTGGGAAAGTTGGTACCCATGCTGCTCGTTTCGATTTATCTCTAAAGAATAATTCTTATATAAAAAAAGAAGTAAACATTATGTTTACCCTCGTGCTGCTGCTGCTGCTGCATCACTATTTAAAGTTAAGGCTCGATATTTTTCATCATCTCCACTTAATATTTCTTCAACTTCACTTGCACGTAACAGTGTTAAATTTGTTGGCAATGCTGATTCTGAACAACCTAATTCAATTAGCCATTTTCTTTCTTCTGAATTAATCATACGACGCCATAACGATGGATATTTTTTATAAAGTGTTCCACGAAATAAACGTAAATAGTTGCCAACCTTATAAAAAAAAGATAGTTTTTGAGAGAAAACTATTAAAAAAATAACTTACTTCGGATCCAATATACATTTTTTCTGGATTACCCGGAAATTGAAATGGTACTGGACGTTCACCATAAGTTTTTAATAATGGGTTTGGCGTAGTTGATGATTTCTTGGCAGATGCCATGCTTGAATCGGTCTAAATAGATACATTTATGATTTTTAGAAAAATTTTTATTTAATTTTCGAAATTAATACCTCTACCATACGAGACTAGTAGAAATTGATACAGAAAAAGGAATTTCGATAATCCTAAATCAGATCCAATCTCTAGGCTAAGTTCAACACATCCGCATATGGACAAAGGCGTCAATTTGTAAATGTTGAGCTAAATATTGGCTAATAGTTCAAGCCAAATAATTTTTAGCCAATAGATGGCAGTAATCATCAACATGTTGGACAAAAGCCGAGGCGCTAAATAAAAACAACCATGTTATTGAGTGAAAAATAAAAATCAGATCTTGAGTATCCATCCGTTCATTTATTTCAATTTCGACCTTTCTGATGAAAAATAAACTTTTTTTGAGAGCTTCGCATAGATGTCAAAATACTGTTACACTGGGTATCAGAGGTCCAAACAGGCCGACTTTTCATAGGCCTGGCCTGATCTGTCTGTTGAGGCCTGTACGTTGTTTTACATAATAATATGAGAATAATAATTGGGTGAAAAGTAGTAAATTGTCATTATAAAAGGACAAAGAAGTTACGGTTATCAAAATAACATGATTTAGCAAAGGATCGATTGATTTAATGCAATATGTAACTGTTGAGTAAATATGAAAAAGATAAAATCAATATTTAGAAAAAACTGTTTTTGAGTAAAAATCTTTGCAATGAATTTGGTGCACTAGTTACATAGAACATATAAAGTACGGCCATATTACGATAGTATAAATATGACTCGGGAACATTAGATTTGATAAACTCTTTATGTAGAATTTTAATAATAGACAACTAAAAATGGCGACTAGTAACTTACAAAAACAAACAGATAAGTTAAATACATAAATGCAGAATCAGCAACGCATTAACAATCTATTATTAGTAATGGTTCTGCTGAGTCAAACTGATAAAATATCATTTCTCATCCTTCAAAGCAAAAATCCTCTGTATTACAATTTTATACTTACATTTCCTGCTCAAAGAATGCAGTTATTTTTATTGAAAATGTGGCAATAATGATAAACAGGAGGTCTGCCTATTTTAAGCAACCTGCCTGGCCTGTGTGAGATCTCGACTAGGGGGAAACAGCAGACTTTTGGACTTCAAGTTACTTTCAGCTACTTTCAGCTACTTTAAGCTACTTCAAGTAGTTTAGTTTGAAGTACTTTTCAATTTCAGACCTACCTGAAGTACTTGAGATTACTTCAAGCTACTTCAGCTACTTGTTCCTACTTTGAACTACTTCAAGCAGCCTACTTTGACGTGCTTTGATGTACTTTGGCGTACTTTTCTACTTCAAGTCTGCCGCTTCCCCCTAGGATCTCGACCTGGCCTGCCTGACACGTGACAGACAGGTTTGATGGCCTGTTTGAACCTCTGCTGGGTATCGGGATTTCGAAGGCATAATACTCATCGAATTCTTTTTGGCGTATTACCGGAGCGTATCGACGTCAATGTAGCGGTATGTTACAAGTTGAGGTATTAGGTGTAGCTGGAAGAGAAAAACGGCGGTCTTTGGACTTGAAGTTACTTTGACCTACTTGAAGCTACTTTGAGCTTGCTTTGAGCAACTTCAAGTAGTTTACTTTAGGCTACTTGAGTGGTACTTTGACGTACTTTTCGACCTCAAGGACGCCGTTTCTCCGTTGATTAGCTGGCTAATTCGACATCGAATATGAATGAAACGTTCGAAAAATACTACGATGGACTAGCGGAAGCAGAAAATAAAATATTATTTTAATTATATTTTAAAAAATTCAAATAGAGGCACCCATATAAGTCCGCTTGAAATCTCCCCAGTCTCTTCTTCATAGTCACACCCAGGTTATTTGAGGTCGCTACAACCGTTCCTGAGTTAGCTTGAAGCATACACCGTAGAAACAATCCGCAGAGTAATAAACAGAAAAAACGTTATTGATCGCGTATTAAACAAAAAAAAAAGAGTTTATAAATGTACAACGGGGCACAAATTCTTTTTTCTGCATATGACGAAGATAATAAACGTTTTTTTCCGCTTTTGATTTGGAAAAATGGTTTATTAGGTATTTCAAAAACGAAAAAAGTGGTTTTTGTCTCGTTGAAAATACATAAACCCTTATTTTTTTACAGTTTGCCTAAGGTTGCTCCAAGGATACCTGAAATTGCTACAAGCATTCATAAGTTAGTATAAACCATTCGTGAATCTCACAGAGGTATACGTTAGTCTGTTAGAAAGTTTCGTTGGAATACTTGTATCAAGATGACGCGCAGCTGCAACAGTCTCTATAAAGGATTTGGAAGCTCAGGTATGCGTTCTCGAACTTGAGATGTATTTCTAGGAACTCCAATCATACTTTTAGCAACCTCAGGCACGACTTCAAGAAGTCAAGGAATAATCTTAGTAACCTGAGGCATGCTTCCAGCAATTCGAGGCATTCTTCTAGCAACACACGTCTAAAGTCGAATTATATGAAATACAATTGAGATAACATAATATATTTTCCTTTTTCCTGTAGTCACATGAGTGCCTGATTTTTTTCCAAACTGATATTGTGCAATTTCAGCTTCATTTTTATTCAAATTCAAATTAAGCATGTCATGGGAATTTGAATTGTTTTGGTGTATTTTCCCTAGGATATCAAAGTGGATACCCTAGGAGTAATTCATCGAATGTTTAAGGTATGTTTGTGTGGAGAAAAAGTTGTTACTCGGTGTAACGCGATTGTGCCAACACTCTTCCCACCGAAAATTTTCGGAATACTGCTTCAGGCATCATCGCCCTGTATAAGAGATTTAAAAAAAGAACTATACATATATATCGTGCAAATATGCAGATGCCGCTACTATACTGATTTATTTTTCCAGCTTATATGATACCAAGATGTTAGATTAAAATTTTAGCTTATAGAGGATATTGACTTTGGAACAATTCATTTATTTTGAGAAGAAAATATTTTCCATTGAGACTCATCCAATCGATATTATGATCAACTAATAAGAGCGTAGCCCTTCGCATAACTCTATAACGCATACCAAGGAGAAATATCAGCGTAAACATCAAAATATTTATGTATCATTCATTCAAGCATATCAGAGGGTTGCGGATACTGGTGAATGCCGAAATTTTTTCCAATCACCATTTCGCAAAAACCTCAGAAATATTGGGTGGCCCAGGTTAAATGTCCCTCTCAATGTTTTTTCAATAACGTCGTCATTTTTATTCTCTAGACCTTAGTTTTTTTCCAAAAGATTCACCATTCAATTCTCTACAAGATTGATACTACAATTTTTTCAGTTGAAGGTTGAGGAAAAAAAATTAAAAAAAGAATACTCAACAAGTATAACAGAATCAACTTTCAAAACTGGAAAATAGTTTTTGCACATTTTTTCGTTGGTCAGTGACGATGAAAATTAAATAATGTAGGTATTTTGTAGTCGTTGAAAAGCTCTATCTTCCGATCATAATTGAGAAGTTGCCACATTCAACCTTATAATGCGCACTTTGAGTATCTTCTCTTTCAGATTTGCGAGAATTTAGCTCTCTCAATCTGCAGTTTCGATACTCCTAGGAAAAGAAGCGCTACTAAGGCAAAATATCATTTTTTGCATTCGTTCTTTTTCTATTTTGATCGACATGGCCTACTATATCCAAGTGAAATGCGAAATTTAAGTTTTAATTTTTTTTCTTTAATTCAGCTAGCGCTAAATATTTGATTTAAGCTATTTTGAAGAGAATTTTCAAAAAGTCAGACTTTTCGATCTTTCGTTTGATTTCAACAAGTTCTAAGCTACACGATGAGAAAGAGTACACCAGAGTACTCAGTCACATCATTGCTTCTGTTTCGTTTTGTGTGCTGTTATAAAAAATTTGCAAAAGTTTGTTTTAAAAATCACTGTGAAAGTTGATGCTGTTATGCCTGTTAAATATTCTTTGTTTAATTTATTTCCTCAACTTTCAACAGAAAAAATTGTAATATCAATCTTGTAGAGAATTGAATGGCAAATATTTTGGAAAAAAACTAAGGCCTAGAATATGAAAATGATGAAGCTACTGAAAAAACACTGAGAGGGATATTTAACCTGGGCCACCCGATAGAAAACAATGTCATATCTACGATTGAATAATATGCTCATCGATGACGACCTCTGATCTGAATTTGAATTCAATAAGATTGAAGCAACTATGAGAATGAATTTTCTCTATTTTTAATTAATCGTGATCATAATTAGATTTCGGATTTTTTTTTATCCGCTAAATTGATTTGATAGTCCAATCGCGTGATCAGATCGTTATTTATAGGTTTAATCATCACATCCCTAACTTATAATATGTGCTTTTATCATTTTGTATATCTAGCAGAATGTAAGAGCATGATAAAGATCTCCCCTTACTATTCATATCTATGAAATGATAGATATTTCTAATGTCAAATCAATATCTTGTCAAACATACTAGGATTGAATATTATGCAGAAAAGTTTATAATACAAGAAAATGTATCCATGTAGACAATGAATATACTTTTATTAATTGTGATGTTCACGCGATTAAATTTTTATTTTCTTCACTAATTTAGTGAAATAAGTATCGAGTTATCTGCTGAGATAACTTGTCATGGCGTAATTTTATAATACCGATATGAATAAACTTGATTCACTATAAAAATGTACAATATATAACCTATTCATTTTGAATGGCCCAAAAATAAATATATTATTCATTCTTTTTGTGTACTCAAAAAGTGAGTACACTAATAAAATCGGTCAGTGTGTCCGTCCGTCCGTCCGTCCGTTTATTCGATAACTCTTCACAATTACATTCGATTGAGTTGAAATTTTGTGCGCAGAATAGTCTCATCAATATCTAGGTCGAGTTCAAAGATGAGAAGGATTCGTCAAGAAATGGCTGAGTTATCGAAAAAATTGTCAGTTTTGATCAGACCATCCCTGAGGGGGGATACAGGGATTTTTTCAAAAGAAACTTTTTTTCTCAGAATTATCCACAACATATATCAAGCGACTCAGATTTTAACGCTGATTCTGAATCCGATATTAGTTTTCAAAAAAAAATCGCAGTTCTCTGACGAAACATTGACTGAAAAAGGTCTCAAAATACACAAAAACTGCATCTAGAAACCAAATTGCCTAGATATATCTCAGATGACCAGCAGTTTGGGAGTTTCTCAAATGCCTGGTTTTGTTGCTAGTCAAAAGGACTATCGAAAGGTAAAAACTCGAACTCGATAGCTATTACTATTGATGATTTATTACGAAAATACTGATGCCTGTATCTATCATATATCTCTTATAAATTCATGAGATTGCTTACGATCGTAATCCCGCTAGATACAAACACAAAACCATTCAAAAATAACTCTTCTTATCCAGTTTTCCAAGCTGAACACGAATCTGAACTCAATTTCTGTGATCTCTAAAGATATTATATCACTCTTAGAGTAGAGTCAGTGGTCACTGGATGGATTTGCATACAGTGTGATCCATGCTTACTTAGCACGCCTGTATTTTTTCCTTGCAATTTAGCGAGAAGGGATGTATCTTGATGAGATCTATGCCTTATAGAAAAAAAATGGATGTACATTTTCGCTTTTTGAAGTACACATAACAATCAGATGCAAATCCAATGTTTCCGCATTTATTTAAATATAATAACTGTTGATTCCTTGTTTTACAATGTCTTTCAGGTCAAGTGAAAGTAATAAAAATTTCAGATATCTTTGTTTTTATGAAATACAATCCAGAAGCCGTATCGAAATAGAGAGAGGATAGTATTGTGCCCGCTTCTCTTCCTCCTCCTCCGTCACAAACAATTAGAGATAGTAATATGAAAACGTTGCGGACATGACATCTTATAGACGTGATAAATACCTTAGTACCATCATTCATCTTTCCTATGGATGTCATAGCAATTCACCTACTTTTCACGTCACAGATTGTGACCAAAATGATTAATCTACAATTTAAATTCATATACTATATACAACTTGTGCGTGCCTACTAGAAACAAGTCAATATTGTTTCACCTTTTTAATCGCAGAGAGATTATGTTGATAGGTATTCTTTTATTTGATAAGAAGCTTTTCAAAAATAACCATAAAATACTTCTTGACTACTCATTAGTTTCCATGAAGTTTTTGACATTGAAATTATTTGATTTAATATCGATTATAAAAGAATTTTTTTCCACAATACTCATTACAATTGGCAATGGCTCTGTAGGGTGTAAAGATTTAATATGATGCGTTCACGAGAGAAAATATCACCAATAATAAGTCGTATATTAGACATTAAGTGAAGAAGAAAAATGATATTACCAAAAAAGAAAATACATGTAAAGATAAATAAATAAGTAAATATTTTCTTTATTATAAGACATGCAAAAGCCGTAATTGATTATATCGATTTAACAGAGTTTATTCTTGGAACTCATCTACTCAAATTAAAAATACCTTATTAACAATTAAAATGAAGAAAACTCAAGTATATTTGTAGGTATATTTTGTTTTTATTTATTTTGCCTACACATAAACCATGAACAAAAAATACGAGAGAGAGAGAGAGACACCCTAAAAATTTCTATATTAGACTGTTCACGGGAAAAATGATTAGATTAACTGCATGCAGCAATAAAAATATTGAAGATAGCAAGAATGAATACAAGGCAAATAACACAATTGTCTATATAATCAAGTTTATGCTGTTTGTATTGGTCATTTAGATCGATTCGCATTACATACATCAGAACAATACCTAGAATATAAGAGAAAGAAGAAAATAAATCAGAAAAAAAGTTTTTCAAAAAACAAAATGAACAGAAAAATATTTCAATTAGTACTATTGATAAAAACTACTGAAATGTACAATAGTTCGTTATGCCTTCTTAAAATGTAAACATTATAATTAAAAAAATTATATCAATTAAAAAAACAACAATGGTTAAAGTAGCCGGAAGAATAATGAAAAGTTGATCATAACGTGTTAAATCCGGCAGTGATGATGATGATGATGATAGTAACAATAATGGTAGATGATCGAGCCATGTGAACAGAAATGTGTATGATTGAACAAGGCCTAGAATCCGGCAAGGGAAGGTAATAACAACTAGGAGTTGTTTGATGAAGCGAAGGAAAACAAGACAATCAAGTGTCGAACACTCACAATAGAACAGAAGAGCACAAAACTTCGAACTTACCAATACAAGCACACATAAGTACAGAAATAATGCCAAGTGCGATTTGGGTACCATAGAATGGATGTGAATGACCTTGTTTAAGAACATGTTTCAGTTGTACACTATTACTCATGATGATTATCTAAGAAATAGATAATAAAGGGAAAAAATGAGGTTCCTATTATAAAAAAATTAATTTGTAATCGTAAATTATTTTTCTATGAAAATCATTAGCAGTATCATTAATATTATATTGATGCAATTGAATCGCATCATAGTTAAGGTTAATATCTCAATAACGTCAATGAATATTAATAGCATGATCGTGACACAAACAAAAGACGTGTCTCTATGTAAGTGAGACATCACAAATTTCCTATAGTCTATTACTCACCAGTAGACACATGATGGTCATTGCTGTTTTCTTCATTGAATAAAATCGTTGATCTAATAGGATAGCCGGTGGTTGCTAAGAAAAGAAAAGAAAAGAAAAAGATATATGATAATCTAGTATAGAGACTAAACATTGAATATTATTCTTACACTTTTGTCTTGAGCACGCAATGCTACTGGTACGTAACGTTTAATATCGAATCGTTGTCGACCCGACTCCGATTCACCACGGTCTCGATCCATCATTGCAGACTAAATAGAAATACAATTAGCAATGTAAAGTATGTTTTTTATGTAAAACTATATAAAAGACTAATTGAGAAAATATAACAACATAACTTACTTGTGCTAATTCGGTGCCATGTTGATCTTCTAAAGACATTCTTCTTTCTCTTTCTTTCTTTTTTGCTATATAGATGAAGTTAATCGGAGAAGAACACAGTTGTCAATGTCTTTTATCTACATATTCGATCAATATTAATTAAAAAATATATAAAAAAATCACTTTCTACGTCTTTTTATTTATCAATCGTAACTGTCCTACGAATAACAAACAAACCGCAAATAACAAACTCGTTTTTTGTCATATCTATGTCTCATTTGTTAGTAGGTTTCTTCTTTCTTATACTAGCTTGATTATCATTTGTGATCGATCACAATATCCTATATCGGCATAGTACACAATGAGAGAGAAAACAACCTCAGTCTCATAAAAAAATAAGACAGGGAAAAAAAAAAATATATATATATATATTTATGTGCAAATGTGCACCATTCGCGAAGCGCAATCAGCAGAAAAAAAACGAGAGAAAAGAAAAATACGTGTTATATATAGATGGTTTTGCTTTTTTCATCTATGTCTGTGTGTACTAGAAGTAGTGAGAAGCAATATTGTAAAAATAAAATATCTGTTAAAACGCAATATCCACATGTCCTTCAAATACATGTTGCTTCATCGTCGCGCTCGAACGATACAATCATATGCTATCTACCTATTTTGCTCTCTCTCTTTCCCTCTTTTTTTTTCGTATATCATATCCGAAACAAAAAAAAACAGAATAGTGTAAATGATTCATGAAGAGGATTTCTAAACGTCAACAATATGACACATCATAGCGCTTTTGTTCTTTTACGATATGATAAAAGGTTTGCAATACATCGAAAAATTGGCATTTTATAACACACGCAAAGAATCGGAGCGAGGGAGAAAAAAAACCAATCATACTTAAGATTTTATCTTTCTGTGGTTACTTACATCAAAATTTACGATAATATTTTGCGAATAGTTGTCTACCCTAGATAATGTTTTTTTTTTATTTTATTTTTTCCTCAGCTGGTGTGCGATTGTGTGTTATAGCATTGAGGCTTGACGAAAAATACATTTTTTTGAGGCCACATGAAACACTTAACTGTATGTTTTCTTTGATTGCCAGGTGTTTCGATTTCAACTGTTGTTTGACTAGGAATTGCAATGGGAAATGTTGAGGGTCTTAAAGAATCCGTAGTTGAATTTTGATCATTGGCATCTGCATCTGTGTATGAAGATCGTGCTTGTGAAGATTCTCGGTCTGTAAAGAATGTATAATTATCTGGATATAATGTATCAGGATAATAGATTTTTGTTAAAAGTTCAGAAGGAAGATGTCGTTGTTTTCGTTTTAATTCCTGTTGATCTTCATCATTTACAGATTGATTACTCATATTATTGAACTAATATAATATTTTAAACACGAACAAAGAAGAAAAACATATCCACATAACGATGATGATTAATTGATAACCGGAGAAAAAGTTTAACATGTGTGACAGTAAACACTAGTGGGTTGTAACAGCCATGAATAAAACAATCCTCCGACGAATGAAAAAAAAAACGTCGACATTGCGTTCTGTTTCGTATTTTTTTTCTTAATGTGTAATCTTCAATCGATTCTTTACATGATTTAATAATATATATATATGTGTACGGTTTGATTGCGATTATGAGTACCATATTGTTCTCCTTGTCTATTGACAAAATGACTAGTTTGCACCAAGGTCATGGTGAAATGAATTTTGATCCAATCGATTCAAACCATTCATGCAGAAAATTTTCAATCATAGATCAATAGTGTCATACAAAGGTTGAAATCAATTATTATTGTATTATGATACATGGATCAATGTATTTTCAAATAGATTTGCACGAAAAATATCATGCTCTTTTATTGTTGATTGCAAATGAGAAAAATTTGATTGTGTAAAAATAGTTTATTTCGTGTTCTATTCAAGATAATCTATTTACAGTTAAAGAAGCTGATGATGCCAATTTGTCTAGAACAAACCAAATACCGTAAAAAAAACAAATAGAACAGTTCTATGCTACATTAATTCATAACGACGGGTGTTGTTTACGCCCTATGATAAAAAATATTATGTTGTACGAAGAAAACAAATGTGAGGATGATTAATCTACGTGAGTATAAATGTTAATATAAATATCGATATAACATTGTGCTACTTCGATTTTACGATCTACAATTTGGTTGATATATTCTAATATTAAATCAACTTGGTCGTTGCCTAATCGTTTAACCCTCATAGAAAATAAACTTTGTTGTTTTATTTTTATTTTGTTTTTCAAAGGAATAAGTAAGTAAGTAGAAAAACAAGTAGACAACCTGTTACTAGAAAAAAAAGGAACCACGTTATCTAATCATATGCGTCACTGCACGTATGAATAGGTGCAAGAAATTCACGTTAAAAGACAACGAACGATTGAGAACCATGTTTTAAAGGTTTCCAGATTTGGCACGCGAAAAAATTTCGCGAGAAATGATTAAACGTTGGATTTGTGCTGTACCTTCATAAATCTATAAATAGAAACATTATTAAAACGTTTTTAAATTGATTGAAAAATAATCTTTACTTGATAGATTTTAGCATCACGCATAAGTTTTTCAACTGGATATTCACTATTGAATCCATTTCCTCCAAATATCTAAGAAAAAAAAATACATTATTCATATTCCATGGACCATTTCGTTAATTCGCTTTTTTTTTCTTACTTGTACAGCATCTGTTGCAGCTTTGTTGGCAACGTCAGCAGCCAATGCTTTAGCAATAGATGCAAAATATGTATTCTTTTCACCTTTATCAATTTGCCAAGCACTTAGATGTGTAACTAAACGAGCTGATTCAATTCCAATGGCCATTTCAGCTAGCATAAAAGCTACGGCTTGATGTTCGGCAATAAGTTTGCCCATCGTTTTGCGTTGTAGTGAATATTGTGTTGCTTCTTCGAATGCACGGCGAGCAAGACCAACAGCACCAGCAGCAACAGCAGGTCTTGTTTTATCGAATACCAACATGGCAATCTTGAAACCGTCACCTTCTTTACCGAGAACATTAGCTACTGGTACGCGCATATCTTCGAATGTGATACCACGGGTATCAGATGCTCTTTGACCCATGTTCCATTCCTTAAAATTTTATAATTAGTTTAGCTCTTTTTTGTAATTTCTATTCAGTATAAAATTTACTTTTCGACCGCGTGTCAAACCTGGATTATCACCTTCAATAGCGAAGGCAGTAAACGCTTTACTCGCTGGTGCTTTTGGATCTGGATGAGTACGAGCCAACAGAAAGAACCAGTTAGCAACACCTTAAGATGTACGATTTTATTTTAACTATTTTCAAATAAAAATCTATTGATAGTCTTTTACCTCCATTGGTAATCCACATCTTTTGCTATATAAAAATAAATGTACGTAACAACCAAGGATAATGTTTGATTTCATACGTACTCCATTGACAATATATTCATCACCTTTCTTTACTGCACGTGTTTTTATACCGGCAACATCTGATCCTGCAACAGGTTCCGTTACACAATACCCCTAAATATATCAAATAATAGACACAGTTTACATGAGTCAAGCGATAAATACATACACACATCAATGGTTCCTTAATCAATCGTCCTAGAAATCGTTTCTTTTGTTCATCATTACCAGCAATAATAACCGGAGCCATCTAAAAATCAAACAAATAAATATTTTCGAATGTTATTCATATTTACTCCAAGTGAGTTAGCTTCCAAAGCCGTTTCAATACCAGTACAACTATTTTGAACGAAAACTATTAAGAAAAATCAACAAATTTTCTCTTTTTTACCCATATGCGATTTCTTCAATAATCAGACACGCGTCAAGAATACCAAGACCTGCGCCACCTAGATGGACGAATCAAAACCTATGTATTAAGTACGGTCAAAAAAAAGCAAGCAAACCATATGCTGTTGGAATATGTGAGTTCATAAGACCAACTTCGTGAGCCTTTTTTACAATTGGCCATGGATACTAAAATAAAAGAATATTCAACATCAAATAAATTCCGATAGAACTCCGATCAATCAATGAAACCTTTTCAAGGGCATATTTTATCAATAGAAAGTCTTCTTTAGGTTTCCATCATAGAAAATGGTTGTCTACTTAAGTGTACGCTTACAAACACTTTCATTTAGTTCAGTACATATCATCTGCACATACATAGAAAAAGTCAATCAAACTATGATTCATCTATAACAACCAATGATATAATTTTAAGTAAGTAGGCGTGTCGTGATAGAGAAGGGGTGTGGTCAAGCAATCCCTTCTCCTCCTACTATATGAAAGAAATTCAATATTTGCTTGGTTACTGACGGATTCTCGATAATCATTCACTCTTTTCTCTTGAACACTGTCAATGTTAGGAAAAATATTTACATCGACCTTGAAATTCATAAGTTCCACCGTCCGTTCTGGAATTTTAGAATAACTCCGCACGATATCCTAGCAGTACTTTGTTATTTAATTGTGTAATGATCCTCTTAGAATCATTCTACCGTAGTACACCAACAAATTTTTGGCTATTGTGAATAGTACGATGGTGTAAAAAGATATGTGACATGATCATATTTAGAAAAAAAAAGATAAGACCACGACGGTTTCTATGACTATATCTTGAGCTTTGTCACTAATTTAACTCTTATACAGAACAGCTTTTTTTAAGATTCGTAACTGTATCCAATCAATAGACGAATGTATTTCTATTTCTATTTCTTTACTTCTCCCGTTTTATCATAATGTGCTGCGTGTGGAATGATCTCTTCTTTCGTAAACTTGCGTGCCAATTGTTGTAATTCCTTTTGGTCGGCCGATAATTCTTTAATAATAAAAACAGAAAAGTAAAACAATTATGTTCAATTTAATAGTCTTTTCTACCTACCGAAATTTAAACCGTCAACTGACTTTGTTTCACTAGCTGTAGATTCATAGCGAATCTGTGTTAAGTTTTGCACAGATAATCGCTAAAAGAAGTACACATAAATATTTTCATTTGAATAATCGTTTCATATAATCTACTCACTAGTGGTGCCGAAATTTTCGATAGAATCAATGTTGAAGCCTTCATTGTTATTTATGATTATATAAGATTAGTACAATTTACCGAAGAGAAGACTTTGCTCTCCATCTACCTTATCAATGAGAAACATTGGACGGCCAATCGTTTCCTTCATCATAATTCTGCTACTTGATTGGTCCTCCTACATACGAATAGAATTAGACTTTCACAAAATGCATGTATACACATGTTAGTTTCTTTAAACGTCTTTGTTGTCTTTTCGATTGTTTAAGAACTAAATGGCATCGTATCTACGCACAGTCGCAAAAAGTTCATCATCAAGTACAAGTGCAGATGGCCCAGCCAATAGTTTAGGCAAACGTTTAGTTAAATGGGGTTTAATTATTGGTGTACCAACAGCCGTGTGCGTGGCTGCTTATCTTGTATATCGACAACAACAGGAACAAGCCAAAAAGTCAGCTGCTAGACGACCGCCATTACCAGCACCGATCGCCGGTGTAAACGAAGATACTGCTTCAGGATTAGAAAATCGACCAAAGGTAATAGTAGAACAAAAGGCGATTGATTTTTGTTTTAATAATTTTGTTTTTAGAGTCGTTTAACTGTAGCTATAGAATTAAAGAATGAAGGCAATTTGAAATATCGCGATCAAAAATTTCATGAAGCAATTGAAGCATATACAAGTAATAAATTTATGAATAAGTAAATCTGTTTATTGTTTTTTTTTATCAGGAGCTATTGAAGTATGTCCAGTTGAGTCCACCGAAGAACTTTCACAATTCTATCAAAATCGTGCTGCTGCTTGGGAATCATTAGTATGATTTGTCTATTTTTGTTTTGCAATTTTTCAAAATTAATTCTTTTTACTATGTAGAAAGATTACGCAAGAGTTATTGAAGATTGTTCCAAAGCTATTGAACTCAATCAAAAATACGTTAAATGTATTCAAAGACGTGCTCGTGCAGCGGAAACAATAGGCAATTTTGAATTGGCACTTGAAGGTTTGTTTACTTATAAACACGAGCCTAGATATTTATTCTTATTTTAATATAAGAAACAAATTTTTGTACCTAATTTTAATTAAAAAAGTCATCAACTCCTTGTACAATCCCGAGAGAATTACAATATGAAATAAGGTCTAATTAGTTGTTGTTGCTAATTACAAGGTGATTATTTTCTTCTTATGTGTGCTTATTCAGATATGCAATATGAAAGTAATTTGTATCTTATAAGAAGACAATCTCTTATTAGTGGTTGCTACTATTCGTTAGATGGGAGTAAGAGAGGTATTGCTAAGATATAACTGACAGATCTACATTCCTACTGTTTAACTTCAGCACTACTTTTAGATCATATTTCACAATATAGTAAATTAATTTTTATTTCCTCTTGACTACTACTACTCAAGAGAACGTACTCATAGGTACACATCCATGCTGAGATCTGAGAACGACACTTGAGTACTCATTCATAGTGTTTTGTGTATTTTAGTATTCTATGTAAATTTACTCATAAGTACATGCATACATTCGATTCCGCCTTGTTGTATTATATCCGTTTCATTTGAGTATCAAAGTAAAGAATCAAAATCAAAGATCAATAGAATTAAAACTTGAATGATAACATCCATTTTAAAATACTCTTACAGTTGTTTTCCATTCAACAAAAGTAATGAAGTTCCTATATAAGATTCAAGAAGTTCAAACGAATGCGTAATGCTTTTTTACTCTAAAGAATAAAAACTATAAATGATTCACAAGAAAAAATTCAGTTAAGTTACTGTTTCAATTTTCCTGATTGAAATTACATGAGTGTGCTATTAAATGAGCTGTGGGAAAAACAAGAATAAATTCTCACATGAGTACTTAAAGTATTCATACTAGCGATCGCACTTATCTAATGAGTTTTTTTCATCCGGATAATTGAAAGATTCTCGTATGTACTGACAAAAACAAGTCATTATATGGCTGTTCCAAATGAATAATATGTACCTGATATCGTCTGGAACATTGAAGAAAATGGTCCAACGATAGAAGTAGGCATAAGATGTACACGTTTGAAGGTCCGAGTTTTTACAGTCGACTGCAAAAAAGAGTCAAATCGGTATTAATTTGATACTTTTAAATATTCTGCTCCCTTGCAACTGCCATTCTATCGCATCAGAATTTACTCACAAGTGTAACAAAAGCTTGCACTACATTGTGATCTTTTTCTTTGCATAGAGAAACATAGAATTCCATTGTTGAAATTTTTCATTGAACTATCACTGATGAATATCAATATTTCATGTATAGATTATTCAACGGTATGCTTTATTGATTCATATCAACCAGCATATATCATGGCTGCTGATAAAGTTCTTACTGATCTAGCTAAGCGTTATATGGAAAAGTTACCTCCAGTAAGTTCCAATATGTTTATTTCGTATAAATAATAATAATAATTGATTTCTAAAGAGTACAGCCGAATTGTCCAAAGATTTTGTTCGTACATCATTAAATGAATTCGAGGACGATCCAATATTAAGTCAATCTTTTATTGATGAATTGAATCGCGCCCAACCAGACAGCTCATTGGCACGTGCTTATCAAGCATTCAATGAAGATCGTTATACTGACATACCATCGTTATGCACCAATGAACTTGAATCAACAACAGACTCACCATACAAACTAGAAACCTTATTGCTTCGTGGTTCATTTTATTTATTAATGGGTAGTTATGCTGAAGCTTTAACTGACTTTGATACAATTATTAATGATTCAGAAGCTACAGAAAAGGTTCGAAAACTTCCTTCTAGTGTATCCAAGTTTCATATTTTGGCGGGATACCTTTAGATAAGATTAAATGCTGAATTAAAACGAGCTAATTGTAAAATTCACCAACGTGATATTGAAGGAGCTCTGCATTTTTATGATCAATGTGTTGCTTATCATCCAAACGAATGTTCACCTCGTGTTCATCGTGGAATGGTTTGTTTTGCTGTTGTCGTTTTTTCATTCAATTTTTTTTTTTGGTTTTCTTATTTTCTCTTACTTCAGCTCAAAACATTATTAGAAAGTTTTACTGAAGCTCATGATGATTTTTTAGAAGCACTTAGAATATCACCAACAAATCTTCGTGCAAAATATCAAAAATTAATTAATGATGCAAAACTTGGAGCTAAAGAACATAGAAACGATCGTGTTGAACAGGCACTGAGCAGTTTTGAAGAATATTATGATACATGCAAACAAGATATTTATTATGCACTTGCAATAACATCTGTAAATATCAACCAGATTATGCAAAAATCCACTAACAAAAAAAATTCTATTTAGTGCTTCTTGGATAATGACCGGAAAGATAAAGCATTGGCATATTTAGACAAATTTGTTACACATATTCCATCAAATCCAACACTAATGGCGCTTAAAGCGTACGTAAAAACAAAAAATATTCAAGAGTTTTCTACGCTACTTATCTTTTTATAGATAAGAAATCATTCTAATTACAGGATATATTGAGGCTAGAGTTGTCGGGAGTCAAGTTGATTTTTATCTTTAATGAGCACGGTTTTTGTTTCTTTTTTTAGAATATAATATTATAAATTTCTAGTTCTACATTGTAAGTTTTTCTAGAATGCCTGAGCACATACAAGCCAGAAACAGCTTCTCCGTGCAATCTAATATCATCTTTAGGGCATCAATTTACATATTAAAGTTTTTCCTCTTTGATGAAACATGTCAAGCTACACCAATGAATAGAATACTTTTTTTTTATATCCGAAGAAAGATGACAAGCTAAATGCGTTGAAATTCTAAAACTTAATTTTTTTATTTAGAGAGATATATTTTAAGAAAATAATATTCAAGTAATCAAAGAAGCTTTGTCAAACATCAGAGATTCACATATTCTTTTTTTGCTGTTGTTAACTGAAAGAGGCGTTCTATTGGTCACAATGAAGTTCTTTCGAAAAATCAGGAATATGGGATGAAAACAAAACATATCATGATAAAGAAAATGTGATTAATTAGTCGAATAGAAATATAAAAAATTCGACCCAAATGTATCCGTTTGTGTAGAGCCGCAGTTAAAACAGAAATGTGAAGTCTTGAATAATATATTAGTCATGCAAAATTTTATTACTGATTTCCCTTGTGAAGTTATTAAATATATTAATGCTGAATATTGTGCTGGCACAAAAATTGTATGATGATACCGTTCGTATACTATGAAATAAAGAATCATTATGATAATACTAATTTGTTTTTGAAAAATCATATTTTTTTGAAAACAAAATCGGTACATTCATCATAATCGAATTCTTTCATTTTTTTTATTCATGATGAGGAAATTACTATATACTTTGTAGTGAAACCAATCGGAAAAAAACAGGATTTTTCTAAGTTATACAGGATGACCCGTAAATAGTGCTATGATGAAATAATTGAAATATTTTCGATTCGATTCACTCAAATAAGCTGATTATTTTTACCAGAAACGGAAGCTGATTTAAAATTCTTTTTATATAAATCAAGTAAAACAAATCCCAGCAATAAACTTCGCTGTCGCCTTGTGGACATCGACTTCCTATGAAAAGCATATTTCGCATTTGAATTGTTCATTAATTTCATGTTAATTTCTTTTTATTATATCGACAGATGACAGTTGTAATTCGTCTATGAAATGCATTATATGCTTTTTTCTTCTTGTTACCTATCATAGCAAACAACGAATTAGTTCATTCAATTGAACTGATTCGAAAATTTTTCATAGCGTAATTGCTATAAGTGGTCGCCATTTTACATCTACTTGATGCGGAATGAAATAAGTGCACTCAGCGTAGCTCATTAAAAATTGAAGATTTCATTTTAAATGTATCTTGAAACTCATATCTATTCTTTTATTTTTATTTTTACAGTAATTGTTTAATGTCCAATGATCCATCAAATAATAATGAAGCTGAAAGACTTTATATTCAAGCACTAGACATTGATCCTTCCAATGAAACAGTTCTAACTATGTTTGCTATATTTAAATGCAATCAGTAGGTGATTTTTATTTTGTTTTTCTTTAAAAAAAATGTTGATTATTCATTAGAAACCAATTTGAAGAAGCGGCAACTTTATATGAACGCGCAATTCATTGCACACGTGGAGAAGAAAAACTTATGCAATACGCTGCATTGCTCTATGCTATACGTGCACAAGGCCGAGCTATAAAGCGCCTCAATCTGAACTTTCCAGGTGGTTTTCCACAAGCCGGTGCACTGCCTAACTGGATGGGTGGCATGCCTTAGATGAAAGCATGCAACGCCTGTTAAAATATCTTAGTTGTTTTTGTTCTGTTTTGATTATATTCCGTTCTATGAAAAATGTTCTGTTCTTTTGTCTTCGATATAGATGTTGCTTTTTTTTATAAGCGACGTTAAGCAAGAACAAATACATTTGATAAAAACTCCAACAATATTCTATTGATGAATAACATGAAGAGAGTTTACAACTAAGTCTAATAGGATAGATGATTAGTGCTACTTTTATTTTTAATTAAACGAAGCAATATAAAAGGATTATTATTTGAAGAAACTGAAGTTTCTACAATTATAAAAGAAAAGATTGCACAGAAAAAATTCTTGTTGCATAAAATGATAATTTCGAAAAATATATTAATATAATTATGAAACAAAATAATTCATATACTTGATAGGATGCTGCTAGTAACCTTCTTATTTGTAATAAAAGCTATATTAATGTATCCCGAAGGAATTCTTTTGAAAGAAATTTTTTTCTAAGATTTGCTTGTCATTTGAATTCGATTAGAATAACTAATTAATTCCTTTTATTTCTCTGTTTTCAGCAGTTGGTTCTCACAGAGGGAAAATTGTTTTTTTCCTTTTTCATATGACTTCAACAATAAGTTATCTAGATTTTATTCTTATTTAAATGAATAATATTTAAAAAAAAAAAGGTATTCATTAATCCTCGTAATCGATACAGTATGGCCGCGAGAAAACACAAAAGCGTAGATTTCTATCTCATAATTTAACTAATTCAATTTTCTATTAAAAAATAGTCTATGAAAAGGAAATGGTTTTTTTTAGTTGTCGTTCTCAACATCTTTAGAAAACGTCCGTTAAAAAGATATTATTTATGAATATAGTTTGAATGTTCAGGTAAAAACTTTATCAATTGTGTAAAATTATTTTTCTTCTGTGCGTTCTACATCAAAAGAAAAAAATCAAAAGGAATACAATTGAAAGCTTTTAGAGCATTCTACACCCCTGAGATTGCTATACTAATGCTTATGAAAATGTAGAAAAACCAAGGATCATATGTTCTCAATCAACTATGAAAATCATCTCATTTTTCATTTATAAGTCTATATTAAATTCAATCATTTTACTTTGTGTATTTCTCTTTGAAAAGGAAAAAGAAAAGATATTAAGAATTTGATCATATGTATTGTCTTAAATGAGAATAATCGATAATCCTATGGTATTGATAATATCTGAAATACGAACCGTCGTACACGTTCCCTTTGTAATAAGCTTTATGGATTTCCGGTTGAGCATCAGCATATATATATTTATATATCGACATTTTCTTTCCTTTGCTATCTTTTGATGCTTGCCAGACGGAAGTGACACTAAAGTATGACTGACGGGATGTGTGCATCTAAAATTGAATTGTAACATGCGTGCAATGAGCGCACTAAGTCGATTGAACCGGCTGAATATATTCCCATGGGATGCTTAAAAAACCAACAAATAAGCACAATAAAAACCTTCCTCTTTCTCTTGTGCATAAGTAAATGCGCTATTCATAAGTATCTCTTTAGCAATCAGATAAACTTCTAGTCTATGATGCTTTAGGCACACAATGGATTTTAATGGTTATAGTTTAATGTAGACAAGGTATTAAGACAAGTTAAATATAAAATTTATGTAAATTTGTTCTTAATATAGATAATGTCGTTTTATTGAGTATTACAGAAAAGCAAAGAAAACATTTATCATTAGATTTCTACTTGTATGTTCTATGACCTGATATTGTTCACATGAGTAGTAAATCTCTCATCATATGCGTTTCTCTCTCTCTCTCTCTCTCTCACTTTTCCAGTTGCGCTTGGATTTCTGTGTTCTCTTCTTCCGCTTCTTCTTGTTAATTTCTCTCCTATTTTGTAATTTCGAGAACGTGAATTATGTTCATATGCGTTTGCATGCGGTAGAATAGAAACACCAACAACAACAAATCCTGTTCGTTCGTGTTTTGTGCTATACGACATATAAAAGAATAAAAAGAAGAAGGACCGGGTTGGTAACCTCCTCTTCGGCCGCTCTGTTTCTTGTCGCAGTATTTTCTCACGCAAGAGGGGTTTACTAGTCAGCCATCCTTTTCTTTCTTAGTGTCACACAACGAGATAGAACAGGGAGAAGGAGAGACGACAGAAGGAGAGAAACGTAGAAAGACAAACGGTTAACTAGACGAGTGGACGAGAACGAGAGTGCAACAGAGAAAAACAATCATTTTATTATGATTATAAAAAAGTTTTTTTGGTTGTGCATACCCAACACAACTGCTCCTGCCGTTCTCTTGCCTTGATAATGCTAATGATGTTGCTTAAGCAATGTGATAATGATTCTTTATTGGAGTAGGCAACCAAGTAGTTCGTACTTGCAAATTCATACTAAAAGAAGAGACTTAAAGACGACCAAATAAAAAAAATAAGTCTTTGTGTTATCAGTCAATTGCATATTCATCAATAAAAATGGATGACAGTTAAACATCAATAAAGACAAATGATAGTAGTAACAGGTAAAATCTGAATTTTAATTTTTGTTTTTCATCTTCGTCTTCTTGTTCTAATACGAAATAGTAGTTGCTTAGCATCACTAATGAGATCATCCTCTTCCCTATCTTTTCTCTCTTTCACTATGAGTTAGTAACAGTATTTGAATGCAATAAGTTTTCTTTAAACAAGATAAGCAGAGAATAAATTATTCAATAATTAGATTTGTTGGAAATAGTTGCAGCTGAAAAGTCCTAAAGATTTTTATATTTAAAGATGAAGATTATTCGTTATTTTGTTTTTAATATTAACATTATTCTTTATCAATTATTATTATTATTATTATGACTCGACGCAAAGTCTTATTGACAGTTCTATTTGGAACTGTGTTTCAAATATTTTTTTCCAAAACACATACTCTTTCAACAAATGAAACAGAAACAAATGAATGGGCATCAAACAATCCAAAAAATAAATGCGAATCAGCATCGATTGATCAATTTCCATCATTATTTTTTACTGAACAGCAACGTCGTAATGGTGGCGTTTTACTTCATATAGCACTTATACTATATTCATTTGCAGCTATTGAAATTGTTTGTGATGATTATTTTGCATCAGCTTTAGAAAAAATTAGTTACAATCTAAATTTAACACCAGTAGGTCATTAATGATGATAGAAAATGTATGTTTAACGTCTGTCTCATAGGATGTCGCCGGAGCAACTTTCATGGCATTAGCAACATCAGCTTCCGAATTTTTTACCTCAATTGTTGGTGTCTTCTTTGTTAAATCGGATATTGCTCGTAAGTTGAAGACATGAAAACTGAATAAACATATTTTGAATGAGCTGTAATTGTGCAGAGAAAAAAAGCAAGATTCAACAGCATTGAAATTGTGTATCTATATACTAAATTTAGAAACAAGACAAAGCGGAAGGAAATAATGCTTTTTTTATTCTTTTTTAAATGAGCGAGGAAACTCATTAGAATGAAGTGATTTAAAAATTCTCATATATATATATATAAATATTGTTTTCTCGTATTTTTTAGTGGGTACTATTCTTGGTTCGGCTGTATTCAATGTACTTTTTGTTATTGCTCTATGTGCACTGATATCAACAACTGTGTGCGAATTAGATGCATATCCAATTGTACGAGATGCTGGATTTTATTGTATAGCTGTTGCTATTCTATTTATAATTATATATGATCAACGTGTTTATTGGTATGAAGCATTAGCACTTGTTGTACTCTATTTTATTTATGTGGCTATACTGAAATTTAATGATCGTATATCACGTTTTATACGTCGAAGTTCAGGTAATCAAACACAACGAAAATCTGATGAACATCATTCTGAACAACTACAATCATTAAATGATCATGCTGAATTAGAACAAAATTTAACCACACGTCCTCGTTCAGTATCCGAATCAGTTGTAATGAATACCATAACACTTAAACAACAATATATGAAACGACGTTCAACATATAAACCATGTCAAAAACGTCTTAAGGATACATTAGATAATCATCAAATAGTTGCTAATGCAACTGAGATATTTGATCCATTGAAATTACCAACAAAAAAATATAAAATATTAAAATGGACACTTATGTATCCAGTTCGTTTACTCATGCATATAACAATACCGGATTGTCGAAAAGAAGTTTTTCATAATTATTATATGTTAACATTTGTCATGTCAACTATTTGGGTAAATTATCTCGTTTTTTGGATAAGTTAAGAAAGATGTTTGTTTTTTGATAGGTTGCTGGTCTTGCCTATTTTCTTGTATGGCTTGTTGTCACTGTTGGATCAACTTTATATATTCCAGATAGTATTATGGGTTTAACAATATTAGCTGTTGGTTCTTCAATAGAAGAGATTTTTTCCGCTATTGTTATGACACGGCGCGGCCATCCAGAAATGGCTATTGCAGGCTCAATTGGCTCAAATGTATTTGATATTTTAATGGGCTTAGGTATTCCATGGTTATTTCGTAATTTAATGAGATTTACTTATCAACAAACTCCGTATGAAACTGCACCACTTATGGATGATTCAGCTTTAGCAACTTTAACAGTAGGTTCGCCAAATGATATTAGTGTAATGCCTATAAACGCAAATATTCCATATTATGTTGAAATTCATTCGCGAGGTTTAGTTTATTCAACTATTGTTCTTTTTGTTGCAATTCTTACATTTCTTTTGACATTCTTTCTAAATCGATGTCGTTTAACAAAATTCTATGGCGTTTTTCTTATTATTGCTTGGTTGTCAGTCATAATATTAATGTGTCTATTTGAATTGAATGTTTTTGGTCGCTTTCATGCTGAGACTTGTCGAAAATGACATTTTCTAATAACTATTGTTGAACAACTAAGTTTTATGTCTACGTTTTGTATATGTATTGATGTGAAAGAAAAACAAATATTTTATCTATTTGTGTCTCAATAATAATAAGATGTTATTAATAAAACTTCTAAATAATATAATCAAATTAGATTCTACGTGTATGATGTAAAAATAGAACAGAATTCAGATGAGAAATAATACAATAATGAACTTCTAAAATCTATATAACAACAAAACAGTGTTAGACTAATGGATATATATATATATATATATTACTCTAATGTTGATTAACACAAAAAAAAGAGTTTTCTAATGCTTCTGTATCGGCACAAAAGGATAGAAGGAGCAAATTGCATTTACATATATATGTAAAAAGAAAATAACGAATAAATAAATGAATCTCTAAAAGCCTTCTGGCTATATCTTTTTAGTGTTTCAATCATTCACATTTTATTTTTCTCTCGTTATATATATATATATATGCTCGCATTTTATCCTTGCATCATAAGTACCATCGAGATTTTTATATATTGATTCTTTTCCCTGAATAGTAATAAACATCATTGTGTTCAGTATAATTATATTGCTGATGAGTTTTGATTCACATAGGATTTATTCATAAGATGATGAAAAAATAGAAAATGTGAATGATCATGATGCTTTTCATAAAGATACATGAAGCATAAAGGTCAGTTCTATTTTATGCGCTCGAATTAACTGACATGAAAAGTCACACTCAGTCACAGTTCACTCAATATCATTGATTAATGTTATACAAGCTTGGATTAACTAAATACTTGATAGTAATATAATTCATAGCAAAGCGATAATGTATATCTATTTGATTATGCAGATTTTGATAAGAAAAAAACAAGATTTAATTACAATATACGATTCGGGTCGTTTACTTCTTATGAACTCTTTAACAATTTTCTTTTATATTTTATTCTAGTGTACTAATATGGTACGCAAATTTCACCATAAGTGAATTGATTCACAAGAGAAGATACTTCTATCTATTCGAATGGCAAGAGAAACTGCAAGTGATTATGCTTATAAATCGTTGCTGTTTTTACGACAGCTATTTCATATTTTAATACTTTAGGTTTCAAATAGAAAAGCATACGAGTCAATAAAATCTTTGCTTTCACTTTTACAGAGATCCTATTGGAAAAAAAAACATTTTAGCATTTAATTGCAATAACATCAAAAAGAAATATATGTATACGTATTTGAAAAAGAAATCACCCACTCGCTTGCCGTTGAAATTCATATTATGTGTGAGATCTGTTTGTATGATGATGCACGTTGATATGAGTTTGTATCTAGGAATTTGTTTTTCACAAAATTTCTGATTGTATAGAGTAAATGACACGGATTTGCGCGCATTAAACATGTCCATGTATTAGATAAAAAACCCGAAAAAGTATATGGCGGATAGCCACCTAAACGAAAAAGAAATGAATCAAAATTTATTGGAAGTTTTGTTTCTTACCATTTATATAACGAGCAAAACAATATGCATCTAAATATTCGTGTTTAATTAAATAATAAGCTGGTAAATGGACACGACATTGAAATAATTTTGACTCGTAGAATTCTATTGCTTGCTTGTTTGAAAATAAAACATGTAGATAAATAACTTTACATGTATCATATTTAGTTAATGTCGTTAATAAATTTTCAAATAAAATACTAGCTAAACCTTGCCGCCGGTATTGTTTAATTACACCTAATGTTAATATATAACAGGCCGATGTTGTAAATGTAAAGTTTCTATTTAGAATTTGTTGATCTTCACGATTACAATGGCCTAATAGAAGTATATTAGCAACAATTATACCCACAATATTCTGTGTATGAGTATCACATGCTGCTAAAGCGAAATACTTTTTATTTTGAACTATATCATCATACCATTTATCGGGATATTCAATCGGAAACCAATCTTGACAAAGAGTTTTAACTTCTGATTGATCACCAGGACGTAAAAAACGAAATACTATCGATAGATTACTATTTGGTAATATGTGAAATGATTCAGTATTAACTTCATCGAAACTGACGGATAATGACGACGATATTTGCATACGACGACGATTTCTATAATGATACTTATGATAACGGAGTCGAATAGAATTGGTGCCCTAAAAGAATAAAATTTAAAAAAATAGCACATTGTTGTCCTTCTCAATAGAAACTTCTTACGAAACTATAAAAACAACCTATCGACGAACTAAGCCGACATGACTGAGCGGATATGTTGTTCGACACATATTCACAATATACTGCGTTCAAACCTCAGTATCACCAGTTATGTAATGACCCTGGACTAATCACTAACGGGTACTTGTCTCGGATGACTCATCCGATAGTGTATCGATGGCATCGCTAGTCAATATACAGAGTCAAACACAGCCCCATCATAAATGTCACAATCACGTGATACTTATGATGATCGTCAACCCATATGGGAGAAGCGTCGGACGGAAAGGAGTGCAGATACCATCGTCCGTAAAAAGTCAAAGACGAAAGAAACTAGTGCACGTGGACCCCAGCGCTGGCCCCAACGGGCGATAAGCCTATGGGACCTTTATTATTACTATATTGACGAGCTAGAGCGAGGAAGTTCATCACTTCATCATCGTCATCATTTTTACAGCGTGCTTGTTACGACCTGTGGACATGACCATAACTTGCAACCTTATGGACGTTGACATTCTTTGTAAATTGTTTTGCATATCAAAACTGTTAAAAAAAGCAGATCTTGATTTACTGAACGCAACCATTTGTCTTGATATGATATGAAAACGAAACTTCAGTATCAACAGTTTTGATAGGAAATACCGCGCATGGATTTTTCTTTTGTTCAACTTTCACAAGTTATGAAAGCATCATATTGTCTTATTTGATAGAAAATTTTACTTTTTTAAATTTTCAACTAAATAACCAAGGATTCGTTCCGGGTTTCTGTCGTCTGCGTAGGATTAACCAATGAGATAAGACTCACATCGAAAGTTATTTTGCATTTGAAAAGCTAAAAGAGAATGCTATCAAAATCTACAATATAAGATAACAACATACGCTTAACTTTAGCGCCCATCGTTAACTAATCGTTATAGGAATAATTCCGAAAGATTTATATTTGTCAAACACTGGCTTAAATTACAAATGCAAAATGCTATAGAATCGAAAAATCTAGTTCGTCAGCTGATCATGAAGATTGATTAATTCTCTACAACACAAGATATTAGCAAGTTCCTTGCACGGTTTTCTCCGAAAATACGACTCTACCATCTGAAGAATGTTCATTTTCATTTCTTGCAACAACTAATCTCACTTTCGCATTGTCTTTTATTGACATGAGAAACAAATGTAACTTACCCGGTAGTTTTATACTTTTTTATCGTACGATAGCAATTCGTTGATCTTCATCTGAAATTGTTCGGACACATGGAAAAACGAAAATACTTGTTGTGAAATTAATTTAACAAAAATCTTTTCTTTAAAATTTACTCAAAATAAAAAACAAAGCACAAAAAAATGGAAAATATTAATGAAAAAAATATTAATCTTTTTAATATTCATCTATGATAACTAAGTAATTCTCTTTTCACACCACACTGAACAAAAGCAAATGTTAGCACATATTATTTTAAAAAAATTCAGAATAGGCGGACTATTTCTATAGAAAAAAACAAAATTCAAAAAGATTATTAGCACAGCTTTATTAGGGCTGACAAAAATGAAATTCTCATATATTCTTTTACATTTCTAAGTTAATTCAAAATACCTAAAGTGAAAACTCTTTCATTTTTAGTTGACCTTATTTCTAAGATCTGTCATTAGGATATTGCGTATTTACTGGTGTTTGTAACGGATAGGTGTTGCCCTTTTTTTGTATTAAATTTCATTATAGATAAATGATAACAAGAAACAAATTATTAGTCAAACAAGTGTAGTCGCTAATTAATAGAGTAGTGAAATAAATGAATGTCTGTAATGGAAAAAAAAAGAGAGAAGCCACGAACATCTCGCTTTTAAACTTGCACTGGTTATTTTCTTCGCAATAATGTAGATTCCACAAAAGAAAAGAGAAAGCGCGAAACTATGTAATTACTGTTGTAATCAAGATTCTTAACTCCTCTTACAAAACTGTTATGAGTATGAATTTAATGCAGTCGTATCTACACGCATGGAATAGTATAAACTTTAAAATAAAAATAAAATCTGACAGAAGTTTTCGTTTCTGTTGCTAATCTTTCTTAACCAACCGGACGTTATGCACCATGGATAAGTCATATTTTGGATTCATTAATAAGTTCATCAAGTCGTCGATTATGAAACGTTCCTATTCCGCCAATCATGTGTCCCTGCATTCTTAAATTCTCATCATATACTATAGTTACTGTATCTTGATTAAAATTATTTAATGTTGTTAGAGCTGAATTAGCAGCTGTATCAAGTTGACCAATACCGGATTCATTTGCTAGTACTGTTGATGCTATATACCCAGCGTAAGGTGAACGATATTGAAAAGGCATTAATGATTCCAATTCAATCATGGATTCTCTACCTTCATTAATGATTGGCATTTGATTATTATGTATATATAATACTGATGAATTTGATTGTTGTAAATTATGAAATTGTTGTTGCTGTAATAAATAATTCGTTGGAATTAGGTTACCAGTTGTCATACCACAATAATCGCGTAAAGAATTGACCTGTGTCGTTAACATATTCATACCAACACGCATAAAGTGACCAGAATTACGTAAAGATGATAATGTTTGTACACGAATTGATTGAAGATAAGCAGCGGAACTAAGAGCAAAAATAAAAATAAATTACTTACAAAATACTTCTAATAACATACGTCTCAGCTGCTTGTCGAATTGTTCCACCGGCTTGTTGTACACCTAAACGAAGTTTATCTCGTACTTGTTCGAGTGTTTCAGTTATATTTGCGGCTGCTGATGATAACCATTGATTAAGTTCAAAATTCGGTGGCGTACGCTCAGCACTATTTGGTGCCATGGTTGGATATACTGGTGGTGTTTTCAAATGATCACTACGATAATAATATGTTCGTTTTAATATTATACAAATTAAACCACCAATAAGTGACATGAAAAGTCCAAAACTCATTGTAAAAGCAATGATCCATAACGCATGTTTCTCGGCATATGTATCAATATCAAAATCAAATGTATGTGTATACACTCCAAGCATATTTATACCGGAACATGAAAGATAATGTTGTAGACTGGCACGTGCCTGTGTAACGGATAATTGATTTGTATTAAATGCATAGAATATATGTCGTGTACGAGCACTGAATGGGCCAGCAAACGTTTTCAATTTCCTATAGAAGGGTTGATCATTATTGAATAAAATTAAATCAATACTTGATGAATTGATTGATGTTAAATTGCCGAAAGGTGTTGACCAAATTATCATTGGTGGTGGCTGAGCGCCAATTGGACAGGTAAGAGTGAATTTAGAAAAGCGTAAATAAGATGCTGGATGACTATCAACTTTTTGAGGATCATAGTAAGGTGCCATACAGTTATTATTTTCACTCTAAAATTTTAAGATTTAAAAATATACATTGTCATGGAATAAACCTAGAAAACCTAAAGTATAGAAATCTCAATTGCTTGAATATTATTATAATCTATGAAGTACAGGTTTTCTTCCTAATAGTTCTTACTCTTTGAATAGGAGTGATTATGCATGTCACGAAAAAGAAATCGAATACTTGCAATTCAAGAAGTACTCATTCAAGGAAGTAAAACATTGTTGAATGATGATGATTGCCATTGAAAGAATGGTTACTTAACTTCAAAAAATGACTAATCTATTAAGAGTTTTTCATCAATTACAGCTACTTGAATCGTTTGAGAAATTCCACACAATCATTCTTTCTAAATGAAAACGTCATTTTCAGATGATCTTATAACAGAGACCTAGTTCTCTGCGTTTGCCCTATCCTTGTACTTAACTCAATAGACTACTGTCTCTTCTAAACTAAGATAAAATTGATAAAAAAATTTGAAAAACGTATTTAGACGGATTATTTTACCGCAGATTGCTTTAGATTTGTGGATTTTTCGCATATTCTTCGATAAAATTCAGTTGTACATTGACAATTGAGTGGATTATTATTCAGATCAATCTTTATATTCAGTAATAATTCGGGCAGCACACGTTTTAATTGATTATTTTTCAGATCTAGTTTAATCAATTTTTTCAAATCAGAAAAAATTCGAGCATCAAGAACTTCTAAAAGATTGTTTGCTAATGAGATTATCTCTAATGATTGAGGTAAAATAATTGTATCACTGTTGAATTGTCGAATATTATTCGATTCCAATATTAATTGACGAAGATTCGATCTATACCGATTCTGTGGTGTTATAATTATTGTTTGAATTTTATTATTACTTGCATTTAACAGTTGAAGTGTCGACGGGTATTGGTCAATTATGAATATTGACCAATGATCATTTTTAACAAACAGATTTTCAAATTTTTCATAAAGTAAAACACTTTGATAATCGATACGACGTGCTGTAGTTGTATTTAATGCATAGTAACTATCACATATCCATGTTTGGGATAAATTCGAATAACAAAGACTATGAACATTGGGCGGAAGCGTTAAAATACCAATAAAGAGAAGTTTTAGAAACATCTAAAAATATTAAAGAATAAATGATTGAACGCTATCTCATGGTTTTATATGATCAAATAAAGGTCAAATATTATCGCTTCGATTCACAGAGCTAGTCTCGATGGTTGTATGCCTTATCGCCGAAACAAACATTATCGAAAAACAAGATCGCCGAAATGAATATTATCGAAATAGAGATCGTCAATATTAACATCATAATTTCTTATCAATAAGCATTTCGATAATCTTTGATTCGGCGATCCTCATTTCGACAATGTGATTTTCGGCGAAGAGGATATTTAGCGTCTCGATATTTCTCAACGTCGATACATATACTGAAAATAAAAACTAGAAATATTTGTTCTATTTACTTTTATTATTATTATTCCAAGCGAAGCAAAAACTTTTTGATCAAGAGAAAGTCAAGCACAAAAAAAATAGTGCGAAAAAAAAGGAAGACGGAGATTAAATATATTAGATATATCTTCTTTCTACACAAGTATTTAAATGCTACGATCGAGAGCAGTCACACATTAACTTTATACAGAAAAAAAAATGAAAATTATTTTGTTAACTATCTGACAGAAGAAAGATTGATTACATAACATCGACGAAAAATTCCCGTGGCAAAGGATTTGTCATAGCACGTTGAAAGGATTCTTTGCTTGAGCGTAGTCGATTCGGTACATCAATTAATTGTCGTGTTTCACTACTACTGCTTGTCGATGTTGAAGATGATTTTGTGCCAATAACACCTGAAGAAAACGATAAGAATATTTATCATGAAAATTTAACTGTTAAAAAATAGAAGAAAAAAGGCAAAGTACGTTTTTTGCTTTTTATTGAAAAATTGTTTTTTTTTGTGACAAAAATGAAAAAAAAGGAACATTTATAGCATCGTTCATATCTGACAAATGCTGATTAAATGAAATCAAACTTCGACAGGGGATGAACATGTCGTAATATCATTATCATCATTGCTACTGCATAAAGTCGCCGGATTGATACATGAAAGATGTCGATAATAAGAATTTTTCATGGACATAACTAGATACAAAAAGTGTACTCTCTCAATAAGTAATCGAACTTTTATTATAAATTGATGTAATATTATAAAGTTAATTCATCGATTAATCTTACCTGAACGATGATTGTCAGCTAATAAAGATTGTGAGGGTGATTGGAGTGGAGCATTATTTTTATCGACGAAACCAAATGTGGTAACCGTATTTTGTCTTGTTGTTGACAACAATGAATCTCCACTACGACGATCCGTAGTATTTGTATGATCAGAAACAGTTTCATAATCTTCAGCTTCTTCATCAAGCGTCAATTGAGATATACCTGAAAGACAAAAAATTATTTTCATATTTCAAAATCATTACTATTTACCTTGTGAATAAATATCGCCAAAAACATAATAACACTGTTCAGAAAATGTTAATTTATGAACCGTATGTCGAATATAACCCGCTTTAAGCATTGATGAAGCATATTTTCTTGCATCATTGCGATTAACGAATCCATCGACATTTTCAAATAACCAATTAACTAGATCCGAACCTAAAATAAATTCATAGTAATTGATTTATTTATTTTTATTTTCTACAATACCAAGAAATGATTTTGGTATTGGTATTTTCAACCATATTCTATCACGTATATCTAAACCCGAATCAGGTTCAGCCATAGCACGTACGATTGTGTCCATATCAGAATTAATTGTTAAATTAAGATCAAGACCGAAACCTGAAATAGCTAAAACATTAGAATTTTGTCTTTCTAATTCAACTACAAACTTACGTTGATTATCAATCATCGTATTGTTTGTACTCGATATCGTTGAGCTCATATTTGTTGTTGAATTTAATATCGATTGTCGATTGTGAAGTAAAATTTGTTGTTGTGGATTTTGATATGTATTTTGTACAGCTTGTGTATGTGCAAGCCATGATAATGGATCAACAGGACGTGCTTGTTCATGACGAGGTAACGTAAAATAACCACGTGGTGTGGGGTCCCAGCATTTCGCTACAACCAATTTTATTGGTCTAATCGATAAATAATCAGAAAGTTATGTAATTGTCTTTTTAGATAATTCTGTTTTTACCCTGGTTTCTGTACAGTTTCACGTAGAATTTTAACAGCATCATCATTAGATAATCCTTCAAAACTAATATCATTTACTTGAAGGATCATATCACCTGGTTCAATGCGACCATCTTGTGCAACAGCTCCTCTAGAATAACAAGAGAATGAGTCTTAGTTTTAAACTGACGTTTTACTTATAGTAAAAATAAGGATAGCAATCTTGTGGTGTGTGTCTATAGTAACGGAAACAAAATGGGGAATTACATTGAAAGCAAGCGTTACGATTATGGAATGTTCCGAAGCTTACCTTCAATATCAACTGCCGGAACGGAAATGTGTTGATGACTGCTTGTGAGACTCAATATATTCTGTTAGTCTGAAGAAAAGTATTTCGTATTAGTATACTAGAGCTAAAGAGTTCATGAGAGTTGTAAATGACAGCTCTAGAACAACTACATCGATCCTATTTTTCTTTCAACAAATTTTACCCTTTCATTATTGAGCCAACATAAATTCCTCCATCACTTGAACCTGTTTTATCACTTTGACCGACAATACTTATACCCAAAAAGTTAACTGCATCTACAAAACGAACAACAGATTCTTTTATTTAATGCAATGAAATAATGATTAAAAATTTCATACCTAAATTAAGTGTTACCGTAATAATATTTAATGTCATTGTCGATTCTGAATTAAGACTACTGAATGATGATGCCTATAAGTTATTTCATGAGAAAAATTTAGACAAAAATATCATGCAATCATAACAAATTTACTCGATCAAATCCTGATGGTAATCGATGTTTTCTTCTACGAGGTCGATTTCGACCATGATATCGTGATGATATTGTTGTTGAATCAGTAACCGTTGAATATCTAAAATTATCAAGTGTTAATGAAAATCGTAAGTCACAAGTTCATTGTTCTCAAGTCGATAGAATTTATTCGTATCGTTTCCTCAGAAATTTCTACAGATACACCAGTCTATCTATGACTTCAAGTTCAACTCACCTATCATCTTCAGTTTCATCTAAGAATGTTGTTGATTCGAGATCACTACTTGGAAATGATGCCATATCATTAACAACACGTTTGGGGAAACATTTTTGATAATCAGCACTATTCGCTGATGCATAACGTCGACTCATACGTTGTAAACGTGGTTGTTGAATATTGAATGAACTACTGGTTGTTGATGTTAAAATAGTATCATCTCGATAATGATGTGGATGTTTCGATTGTTTGCTTCCGCCGCCACCACCACTAGATGTTGTACTACCTTCGATTGAAACAAGATAAGCAAGAACACGATCTTGTGTGTCAAATGGTAAAATTTGTTCATCATTAGTTATTTCTTCTTTAACTTTGCCAATCGATGGATCATTTGTAGCAAAGAAAAATTTATATTTTGAGCAATTACGATCAAGTGCATTTTTAAAATCTTTTAAACGTGGTAAACCACCATGTACATTTAATTTTGTTAAATAAGGTGGATCATGATCATCGATATAATAAAAAACTTTGATTTCTGAATTCGATATTTGTTGTTCATCAGGTGATTTACCTGTCTCTTCACTCATCATTAAGTATTGCTTTTTGAAGTAATTAATTAACTAATTTGTTACGCATTATGTAAATTTGTGATCTTATTTAAACAGCTGGATTTCAGCATATAACGACGATGCAACAAGAATAGAACAACAACAATAAACAAGACAAAAGGTCGTTAGAACAATGATCGGACAATCAATGGATAAACTCAAAGGCCAATGATCAATATGATTTATTGTTTCATTCATCGAATCGCTGACCTGTGGTGTAGATGGCGCTGAATTTGCTATATGAAATGATTCAATGTTATAATTTCAAATGAATGGATGTAAATTGAATGTGTGATTTTAAGTAGGTGTGAAGAAGTTTGTATTGACGAAAATGACTTAGAAGGTGACGAAGTCGATTCATAATTGCTTAGACTCAATTAAATTGTTCATCACAACATGTTGTTTTAAGAAAAATTTAATTTGTTATAAATGTCTTACGATCGTGATCATTATAATCGGCTATGAGCAAAATAGCTTTCAAACTTAAGCATGGAAGTTGTTGCAATAGCAAATGATTTTGTTCTCGTAGTGAGAATGATGAAAGCCAATATTAACACAAATATAAACTAGGTGCTCATTTTATGTATCGCATTTTTTGTTCACACTGAAAGTTCAATTTTATAATACATTAGTAGATCATTTTTAATTGATGTTGACAAAAATCCTATGATAAATGTTATACTTACTTAACATGATTTCACACACGAAATTAAGCAACCAAAACAAAACAAAATAATAATTGTGTACGTGTATTGATAAAAATATACATTTAATAACTTTTTTGAATACTCGCCACGGTCGTAAAAAATCATGTGTGATTCATACAAAGAGTAAAACGAACGTAGCCAGTGTTTTCTAACAGCAAGTGTACACAGCAAGAGCAAAATATCCGGAACACCTGCTGTTTCAGAAATACACTCTGATTTACACGTTGCTCAGAAAACAAAAATATAAGGCTTACACGTTGAAAAAGAAAGTAACTCTTTGATTTCAGATTACGAAAATGCATTTCGTTAAATCTTTGTCTGCTTGGGCGGAATTAAATTACTGCCATCGTCATCATCACTTGCTGTATCAACAGATTCACATTCTGAGGTCAAAATTCGATGTAAAAATGTATTTATTAATTTATCAAAAACCGTACATGCTATGAATGAAAAGTATTCAACTAAATGTGATAATATTGGATAAAAAATAGCAACTCCTATAATGCTCTTGCTTGGTTGTTTATAATCTATGTGACTTTCTTTCTCTATGGAACAGATAAAAAAGAATTTTTCTTATTATCTTTCTAGATTATCTGAACTCTTTTCGTTTATTTACACTTTGATACACTTTGTTTATAAAATCAATGGGTGAAGATACACGTTTTTCACATAAACAAAATGTAAAAAAACATTTTATTTCAGATTTCTATTAGAAACACTGAACGTAGCGGAACATAAGTATGTAAGAGATATGCTTATCAATAGGAAAAAAAGAAATGCTTACTTCCGTAGCATCTGCATGCATTGAAATTAAACTTTTCGAACATGAATCATTTTATTGACTCAATAGTTGATAGAATTCTACCTGAGAATCACCTAAAAATCGTTCATACATTCTCTCAGTACTAAGTGGTTGGTTCTTTTATCGATAATAAAATGAATTATGTCCATAGTCTATTGGATGATACTAGAACTTATTAGAAAAACTAATCTTTCAAACATTTATGACATTCCAGTTTTACTGATACTAGTTTTAAATAGACTGAGGAGTGTTTTTCGAAAGATCGTTCCACTGATTATTGTGCAAATATAAAATGGCATTCCACTCGCTATAAATTTCAGAAGACTAAACGAATCATAGATTAGCTTATCAATTGCATTGTGTAATGGTTGCTCTGGTGTATTTGGTACAAATGTTAAGTATAATTGTTGAATAGTATGAGGAGCTGTGAACAAAAATAACAATAAGACTTGTACGATAAGCATTTTTAGTAAATGTCGCTTTAATTTTGTTGATTGAGGCACCTGACTAGATGTGCCACTTGTTCTGGTTCGTACTACAGTTGCTTCGAAACGAGAAGCTATATGTGTACGAGTGTGTATGTTATGGACGTTTTTTATTGTTATCCATCCAAAATTGGCTATCGAAAGGAATGGTAGTAGTGTAGTGTCGAATGCATACAACAGACTTGTAATCACACGACAAACATACGTTGATGCTTAACATGTCCGACTATATTCAGTCTGATTGACTTCAAAACAACTGAGTACCGGATTATTGAGAAGACATGAATACAAGAAAACAACAAATATGCGTCGCCAAGCATTCCTTATAGTAATTATGTTTCGGAAGTTCACAGTCGCACTAGATGATAACCATCGATCAATACTTGCGAGAATAGCAGATGGATTCGAACAAAGTGGTGGTTGAACTAATACAAACACATTGAGAAGATTTTCAATTGTACCAAATATATAGATCAAAATAGAAACATAATGATTTAGAGAAATTATAATTTCATTCAACAAGATAACAATATGTTGAGTGATATGCGTTTGTGACATTTTTTAAATGGTTACTAAATTAGATTTAAGTCTTACAGAAAAATGAAGAATAATCAAGAGAAAAAAATTCTAGCAGTAGCTGAATTAGATACCGTCACTTAAAAGTATACTTCTATTCTATTCATGTTTTATCATCACTGAAAATGACAAGAAGTTTTTCTTCATTAGAACTTGCCGTATATTCTCTATGTATATATAAGTAATCATTTTGATAAAGATAAATATAAGACGGCGACTTTTAAAATAATTCAATTATTGGTATTAAAAATAAAATACTTGCTTTACCATTCAGAGGATTAGTTGAACAATGGCTATTAGATGAAGTTTGATTAACAACAGAATTAAGTTTTCTTAAACTTGTTTCTGTTTCAAAAGCAAGATACGTATTGATAACAACAGTGAAGTTACTCATGAGAGTGCGTGAAACGGTAATTGATATATTCGGAGTATATCAAAAGTAATAATGCTGACGCTATAACATCGTATCGAAAGCTCAAGAAAATTTTCTTTCTTCGTGTATACTGGCAGTTAAGTACAGCATTCTATAATTTCTTCTTTGTATATTAGTTGTGGTACTCTCATGTATGTGTATAACACTGTTTATGCTATTGCTTCACTCAATATTTCAACTAGAAGTCCGGGGATCGTTTAGCCATGATATGACTTTTGTTTATTTGTTGTAACGAACTGCGTTTTTTCGCGTTAATCTACTATTTTTATCATTGGATGCCAATCAATGTTCAGCTGGTAGAGCCTATCGTAATACCTGTAGTGAATAATAGAGAAAAAAGCTTTTTTTCTTAATGCTAGTCAGTTACCAACTTTGAGAAAGATAAACTATACATTGGTGTTTTTGAGAATGAGAGATATCGTGATGCTTTTATTCTGATGGTGTCTACTAGCGACATCATGATGAGAAGCCTGACATCCAATGCATTGATTGGTTTCAATGAATGGAGGAGGTCGAACAACAAGTATGAAGTACTCATATATATACAAATATTTCCGCATCTTTGTTAATTATCCATACACTCTTTGAAATAAATTTCGATTAACTATGTCCTCACGAAGTCCACGTTCACGAAGTCGAAGCCCATCAAAAAAATACAAAAAAAGTCACAAACATTCGAGAAAATCTAGTGATGAAGGTTCACCACCAGCCAGTAATTTGTCGATAAAAACGGAAGAAGGATCATTGACTGAAAATAATTCTGTTTATAAAGCACGGCTTCCTTCTGTTATGTTACCACCATCATTTTTAGCTAAACTAGATGTAAAAGATGATGAAAAAACTAGATCACCAACTGGTGATCAATCGCCCGGTAAGAAAACTTAATTATGAAACGGATTTCATCATGTTGGTTGTCCTTTTATCTTTAGCTGAATCAACAAGTAATATTACACAACCAGCAAGAAAACGTAAGCGACGTTTTGGCGATGAAACTGATAGAGTTTTTCTACCGAACATGCCAACAACTATTTCAGCTACTACTATGACAGATCAACAACAAAAAATTTATGTTTGTAAGTGAATTTGTAGTACGTTGCATTTGTAGAAAATCGTTGTTTTCTTTTTTTAGTACAAGTTCAAATCGAAGAATTAACACGACGCTTAAAAATGAGTGATTTAGGTATTTCAACTAATTCTGAAGCCAGGTAAATATATTTGATTGTTCTCAGTGTTATTATTTTTATTTTTCATAACTTCCATTTTCCTTCCGTCCTTCATTTTTTTTAATGAGTATTGATTTGCGTTAGTTGATAAAAAAAAACAAGTTCTCTTTTTTGTTTTATTTAGTGCTACGAATTCTTCTAATGCACCGAAATCCAGACAGAAGTGTTTCTCCCATTATGTTTTTTTTCCTCTAATAATAAAATCCTCTTCCTTTTCTAGTCATCTTCTCGTGTCTATGTGTGACGTTGAACGTCAATCGATATTGAAAGGTGAGATAATAAAAAGACGCGTACAACACATATATTTAAGATAAATCCCTATCTAATCATTTTTCTTGCAGGTTAAAATTTTTAATCTTCTCTTATGTTCTAGTTCAGTATTCTACACGATGGAGTGTGTCATTTCTTTATTTTTGTGTATTAAAAAATGAACAAAATGAATAAAATAGCTCACTTTATTATATTTAATCATTTTAGGTCTCCATCACCCGAGCCAATTTATGATCAACAAGGAAAACGGCAAAATACTCGTGAAGTTCGAACAAGACGAAAAATTGAAGAACAACGCCATCGACTTGTTACTGAATTACTCGTGCTCAATCCTGAGTATAAAGCACCAGCTGATTATAAGTATGTATTACACTATGAAACAAAGAGTTTACTCTTCCTAGGATAAGGGTACCGGACAGTTGTTTAGAATATCTATCATAGGATTGAGTATTTATCAAGTAATAACTAACTATTGAATTAAGAGTAGTAAAAATATGACTCATCTTTCGGCAAATATAATCTGAAAGGATATGCAATGTTCTTGTTTCAAAATTTCATTAAAATATCTTCATTTTAGACCTACGCAAGCTAAATATATTGATAAAGTAATGATTCCACAAGAAGATCATCCAGACGTTAATTTCGTTGGATTAATTATTGGACCACGTGGTAATACACTCAAAACATTAGAAAAAGAAGTAAGTGTATTCATATATATATATATATATATTACATTTTTTCACTGGAAATGCTTTTTCTCTGTCTTTAGACAAATGCTAAAATCATCATTAGAGGTAAAGGATCAATCAAAGATGGGAAAATGGGTTTAGTCAAATTTGGGCCACTACCAGGTGAAGATGAACCGTTACATGCTTATATAACCGGTACTTCATCTGAAATAGTAGCTAAAGCTGTTGAGAAGGTAAAAATACAAGATTTAAAAATAATGATGTTCGATATTTTTTCTTATGTATATAGGTGAAACAAATAATAAATCAAGCTATTGATGAGCCTGAGGGAATGAATGAATTACGTAAACAACAATTGCGCGAATTAGCATTACTTCATGGAACATTACGTGAAAATGATTGTCTCATGTAAGAAAACCTCTCCTTTTCTATCTAGAATTTAAAAATTATCTTTCTGCTTTATAGAAAACTGAAAATAATTGATGAAGCTGAAAAAATTGTTACAAATACAATAGTATGCACAATATGTGGTGGAGCTGGACATGTAACAAGCGATTGTAAATTTCGTAAAAAACCGGATGGAACATATGCAGAATTAAATCCTGATGGGTCTCTTATGATTAATGGAACAAATAGAGCTGAACAACAAAAACTTGATTGTGAAGTAAGATTTAGAAATTTTATTTTATTAAATAATACTTTTCCGTATTTTTTTAGTATCAATCATTAATGAATGAATTAACTGGTAAAAAAGATTCTGATGTAAATTCTTTATCATTAGAAGATAGAAAAAATCTAATGAGTGGATCAAGAACAAATGGACCAACATTAGCTATAACAGGTGGAATACCACCAACAAGTACCCCGGTTATTGCTCCAATGCCATTTAATAATCCTACAACTACGAATAATAATGGAATGCCAAACACGATCAATAATTATGTAAGTCCAAGGATTATTTTCGTTATTTTATTCGAAGTTTGCATGAGTAAGGGAAGTCATAGGCTAGAATGACCTATTATTATTTTGATTAAATGAGTCTTTGATAGAAAACGTATCAATACTCATCCCTCTCATTCGTGAAAAGCTATATCAATTAATATATCATGTGAAACTATATTATTTATACGTCTTGTATGTGTGTGTTTTTTTTAAATAGAATCCTCCATCATTGATGTCTCTTCATACAAACAATACTTCTTCTACTACTAGTACGACTAATACTACTACTACTACTCAACCGCAAACATCAACAAATTATTGGAGTAATACGGGTCCTCGTTACAATAATAATGATGTATTCGATGGTCATTATCTTCTACGAAGAAATAACCGAAGTGCAAATTATTCATCATATATTGAAGGTGATTCATATCGTGCTCAACATATACCGGCGTTGATGGAAAATGGAGGAAGTAATAGTAATAATACAAACTCATCGACATCATGGTCGAATCCTCAAAATCCCCAACAACAGCAACAATGGAGTCAATGGAATCAATATAATACTGCTATGTATTATCAAAGTGTTTATCAACAACAATACTATCAAAATAATAATGTTGGCTTCGTACCACCGTTACCAAAAGCAGCACCTCCACCGCCGCCACCACCACGTTAACAAAGAGACTTTGCATTTTTTCTATTGATGTAATTCGCGTTTTCTTTTCATTTTTGTTTTTGTTTTCTTGTCTATACCACCCGAATCGTATTATTTGTGGGTTTTGTCTTCTCTCAATATGTTTGATGTCTAAAACATGTATGTCCACTACGAATAGAAAAATATATTGAGACAAATATCTTGTAACTATCGAACTTAAAATATAAATATCGTTCATGACATATACAGAAAAACAGCATAGTGTACCCAAGAAAATTTAAAAAGATCATCATGTAAGTTACAAGTGAACTAAAAATTTTTGTATTCAAATAAAAAGCTCATCCATATGATTCTGTTGTTATTTGTTGAAATTATGAAGTAGATGATAGTAAATGCATATGCAATTTGATAGAGAATCGTGAGGGTGTAAAACTAAAATCTATGGACAAAAGTGAAAAAAAGATGCTCTCGAAAAATCATATTCGTGTACTGTGTCAATTCGTAAAAAGTGACTTGTTTGTTTATTAAACGGCATATTTTATATGGAGATATATTTACAAGTTCTATGAGTATATAAGCAATGGAACTAAGCAAAAGAAAAAACGCCAATATCAGACATGTACTTTCTGTTTATGTAATCTCTTGAGGAACCACGACCGGTGAAGAATTTTTATTGCAGATTTTCCACTTTAACATTCTGATACATTCACATCTAAATTCATTAAATGTAAGCAAATATAATGGAAACGATAGTGTATGGTATGTAAAACGGATGGCATCTAAAAAATGTAAAATTGTAGGATTTGCATTTCGAAAAAATGCATAACCAATTGTTGCTGGTAAGGTCATAATCAAAAAAAGAGATGTTGTTATAACTAATATAAATGTAATAGTTCGATACTGAATGCGCAAACTTGAAATTGAACTATTATAACGAAGTCGAATTAAATGATAACATATACCACAGTTCAATGTCAACATGAATATGAACGGTGCACAATTGTATACAACTAAATTCACATAATCCCAAAGAGGATATATATTATATGATTGTGCGTAATGACTAATAGTACCATCAATTTTTTGGTAACAAACAAACATAAGAATATGCGAATTTAACACGAAAGCAGCAGTAATAATGCAAACAATAATAATAAGAATAGGTTTTGATTTATTCATCGATGTTCGATGATAGCAGCTTGAAGATAAATATCGATCAAGGCAAATAAAAACGCGAAGCCAAGCTGATATTTGTGGCGTAAAATAGCTAGTAAAACTAATAAATTTGCATGATAGTATTGAATATTCTAGAAGATTCAATTTATATACAGTATTGGTATAGCGATTCAAATTCCATCCATATAACATTAAAATATCAAATATGGTTATTGTTCGCATGTAATGAATGATTGGTTTTGCCTTTTTATCTCGAAATGATGATCGACAAAGAATAAAACATGTCAAAAGATTCGCAAGTGTTCCAATAACGATTAGTACTAAAGAATAATAAGCAACCATCAGCGATACTCTAGATTCAATCGTGTTTGTTGTGCTATTCGACATTGTTTGAAGAAACAAAAACAATCTTTTGCTAGAGAAAAGAATAGAAAATGTTAAATTTAAAACAAAAATCGTTTTATAGTCATTATATAGTTTGCTAAAGAACGCATGTCTGGTTGAAAATCTCTTCAGAAAAAATATTGCTTTTTTTATTCCATACAATTGAACTTCCTGTCATGCTCATGCAAGTTATATCTTATACTTTGAAAAAAAAGCGTGTTCTTTCTTATGGACGCAAAAATTTCATCGGCTATTCCTAGTCTTTTGAAACAATTCAAAAATAAGTTCTTTTATAATTAGCTTTTCTAATTATTATGATGGATTCTCAAAGATGTTTCTTCTAATATGACGTTAATATCTTGTTCACTTCGAGTATTTTCGTATGTTCGTTTAATTGCTCTAAGATAGAAAATTTAGCACAGTTAATAGTTTTGAAGAAAAGATGTAAATTATTAATAGGAAACCAATTTAAATTCATTCTACTGCTGCTAAATTCTTTATGTTCCATGTTCATAAATGAAGAATACATTGCTTGTTTGGATGAAATGCCATATGTCATGTATGAAAAAGTCATCAATGGCAGTAGTTGTTTAATAATGAAAAGCAAATGTCAACTGCTCTCTACGGTGAAATATTTAAATCGTTCAAATCATTGTCTGTCGTCAGAAATGTCTAGTTGAAATATTTTACGAAAATTTACAAAAGAAAAGAATCGAGCTTGGATTTTTGTTGATATGGAAACTATTCTGAACTTGCACCACTACCAGTTCATACAGACCAGCTCATTTTCGTAATCTCAGAGAAATCAAAACCGATGGTTAAGACGTTCGCGATCTTCATAGTTTCTATCTATGCAAGAATATGATCACTGATCATAGCTTTTGTATAATTATTATTCAAAATATCGTAGTTTGTTTTCAATTGTTAAGTATTTTGAGAAATGAAAAGTTAATAACAACTTTGTTTCATTATTTCTATTTTGTTCATCAATATAAAATCTTTATTTTTCAAAATCTAATCACTAATCGTTATAAACAGAAGAAGACGACATTAGCATATAAATGAAACAACTTTATAGACTCCAATATTGTCTTTCATAGTTCTCATTCAATAAGAATACAATAAATAATTCAAATGAAAATCTACTACACATATATACAATCAACAAAGATCTTTCGGTGCTGCATCAACGATTCCTTCTGGGCCAATAGCAAATACGGCATCTGTTTCAGGTAAACATGGACTATCAGCAACATGACATATGCGTGAATCACCTTTGCCTTTTTTCAAATAAAGTCTAAAAACAAAATAAGAAACATTAGGAATAAAAAAAAATGGTATTCAACGAAGCCAAAAGATTCTAATTACCGTGTTGTAGATGCATGAGCCATTACATTACCACCGATTGGTTTCTTTTGGTCGCCATACATAGATTGACCATCAACTTGAGCAACAACTTGGTTCGTCAGTAATACAGCAACACCAAACTAGACACATGGAAACTAACTTAATTACATCAGTTATGAAGAGAAAAAAAATGAAATGAACCTCATCTGTAATACGTAATAGCATACGCATAAATTTTGCTAATTGCATTTGTCTCGCTGCTAATTCTCCACGACCAGAATAATCTGTTCGAAATAACGATGTAGCACTATCAACAATCAATACTGCATATCTAAATTTTGAAGAAAACGTATTTCTGTGATAAACAATTCAACTTTGTTTTTCCTACCTTGATTCACACATCATAGCTGTTGCCATGTATAATAATTGAATTTGATGATCTGTATTATAGGCACGTGCATATGCAATATTATCTAGCACATCTTGACCCGAAAGACCATATCGTTCAGCAATAGCCAACAGACGTTCAGGACGAAATGAGCCTTCTGTATCAATATAGATTGCTTTACCTTCTCCGCCACCCATATCGATTGGTAGCTAAATTTAAAATAAATGTGGAAACTTCGGATTTCATCCGAGAGTTGTGTGTACTGCAAAAAATGCATGCGACATATGAGTCATTCTAGAATGTCTGAACACGAAAATTATCATGAGAAACTAGGCAATTTGATTTCTGGATGCAGTTTTTGTGCATTTTGAGACGTTTTTCAGGCGATGTTTCGTTAGAAAGCTATGACTTAGTTCAAAACTAATATCAGATTTAGAATCAGCGTTAAAAACTGAGTCGATTTATATATGTTGTTGATAATTCTTAGAAAAAAAAGTTTTTTTTGAAAAATCCCTGTACCCCTCCTCAGGGGTGGTTTGATCAAAAATGACAATTTTTTCGATAACTCAGCCATTTCTTGACGGATCCTTCTCATCTTCGAACTCGACCTAGATATTGATGAGATAATTCTGTGCACAAAATTTCAGCTCAATCGAATGTAATTGTGAAGAGTTATCGAATAAACAGACGGCAGGACACACTGACCGATTCTATAGTGTACTCTTTTCTTTTTGAGTACACAAAAAGGATTCTATTTTTAAAATGTTCTTAACTTGATTGACTTGTGAAGTAAAAAGATGATTTATGACGTAGCTACTCGGTCAATTCTATCTATTTGAGAATAGATTACTTTAACGTCATTGTATCATATCTTTCAGAGCTACAATAAATCATTCGTATTGAAAAAAGGAATTACCTGGCATGTAACAGCAACTTGATGGCATAATTGTGATTTACCACAACGATATTCACCGTACAATTCTGTAATAGAACCTGTTTCGAAACCACCTTGTAATTGTTTATCAAGTTCTCGTGAGCCAGTTGTTAATTGAATTATCTCTGAACGTTTTTGATGATATTCTGTAGCCGTTGTAAAACCCATTGGAACAAGTTTTGCTGCTTCTGCCTGAAATAAAAATTGATATACTTTTCTTATATGTGTTTTTATATTTCAATATAAAACTTACAGCTAATTTATCGGCTTTTGCATCACTGATGCCTTTCACAGCTAGAAGACTTTTTCGTGGAGCAAAAGCAATTGATTCAACAGTACAAAAGCCAGCTTCTTGTAATTTTTTTAAATCTGCTGGACCAATACCACATGATTTATCTAATTTAGTTATTAGTGTTGGTCCACCAGTTTCACATTCAGTGGATACACTATCATTTGCTTGAAGTGCAGCAGTAACAGCTGCTGGTGCTTCGGCCGATGAAGTTGTGTCTTTCTCTTTCTCTGTAATTGATTCTCGAAGCTTGGTTTTCGGAGGCATTTTGATAGAAAAAAATGAACTGAACAAAACCAAACCTTTGTGTTCAGTTCGTTCTTTAAGTAAGACTAGAACCAATGAGACACAATCAATAGAAATTCATGATAATCAATGCTAGATGTCATGCGCTAGAATTTAACAAAATTCGATTGGTTAATAAGTTGTTATCCAACTTTTACCAAATATTAGATTGAAATTACTCGAGCTAGGTCTCTTGTTGTAATAGAAATTATTTAGTTGTATATCTTACTCATCAATCCCATCAAAGTTTATCAGTGATGTTCAGAATCTTAGTTTAGTTCCTTCGTATAATTTGTTGCATCAATATATCATGTACTTCGCTACTTTCAAATTAATTTTAAGCTTGTATAAATAAAATAAAATCGTGAATACTTTTAGAAACAATCAAAAATGACATTTGTCCTTGAACGTGAACGCCGGCAAACTGCTGGTAATCGTCTAAAACGTTTACTCGAAAAACAAGAAGATCCAGATGATGAATTTTATGGTACAGCTTATGGTGGTTTTCTTGACGTAAGAAGTCGATTTTCGTTGTTACATTATTTTCCATTGATATTTTCAGGAAGAAGAAGATAACGATTATGATTCTGAAGAATCTGAAGAAGATGTGGTGGATTCAGATTTTGATCAAGACGATGAAGAACAGCAACAACAACAAGCTGAAGGTGAACAGGAACAAACGGATACAAATAAAAAACGAAAAACTAATGAAGACAATGATGATGACGAAGATGGAACAATGAAACGCAGAAGAAAAAAAGTTGTATATCAAGCACAAAGTCTTCAACAAGAAGTAAAGAAATTTCTTGTTTCTTATAGATTTTATTGTATTGATTTATTTTAGTTAAAAGCAAAAAAGAAAGAAGAAGAATTAGAAGAATCAAAATTAATTCGACATCCTGAGAAAAAAAAGAATGTACCAAAGATTGGTAAAATCAATGTTTTAAATAAGAGCCATCCATAGAAAAATAGTTTTCGTTCAATTTAGAGGCGAAAACGTTACGTAAATCAACGAGTGTTAAACGAGTTGAACTTGAGAACCGTCAAAAAGAACGACAGGAACGTCGTGTCTACCTGAAAGGTGTTGCATCATTAAGAAATACTGGAGAAGTAAGAAAACTTACACAAGAAGAATTACTTGAAGAAGCTAAAATAACTGGTAAATGAAAGAATATTTAAAAACAAATTTAATTCGTTCTGTCTTTTTTTTTTTAGAGGAAATCAATCTTGAATCATTAGGTAAGTTTTTCATCACCACAGAAAAAACGTTTAAACGATATTTGTTTTTGTTCAGAGGCATATCAACAAATTGAATTAAAGAAAAAAGAAATAAAACGTATGAAACTAATTCAAGAATGTCCACGCATTTGTACAAGTTCAATGACAATTGCAAACGAACCGAATGATCAATGGAATGATATACTTGATGAAAACTATCAACTTGAACCTATGTCAGAACGATGTTCTCGTACATTTGTTTCATTTACACACATTCAGACATATAATGAAACATTTTCAACATTAAATTCGTCCAACCGTCGCCAACGTCGTCGTTTATGTCCAATAACAGGAATGCCAGCACAATATTTCGATTCACTAACACAAATGCCTTATGCTACATTAGAAGCATTTAAAATTCTTCGAAGAATTTATTCTGAAGAAATGAAAAAACAAAAACGAACAACATCAGTTTTAATCGATGCTCAGAAAGATGTTAATCTAAACATTCTTCGTTGATTTGTAAATAAATATAAAATATGATTAGCTAGACGAGATAGAGAGAGAATGTACAGATATTTTGCAACAACGAAACACATACTTTTTTCGATACATCTTATCTTCTCGATATAAACATTTCAAATTGATAATCGACTAAGAATAGCGAGTGTAGCTCTATGTATGATGATCGAATAATTATACAAAGCCATAGTAAAACTCTAATGTGATATTTCTCGAATAGACGTAATCAATGAAAATGGTATACATTTGACACTGATTGAAGCTACTCTTTGCTGGTCTCGAAGTTCAAACAAGAGTTCATTAGATTAGCACATGAAAATAAATTAAATGGTTCATTTGCTTCCTTCTAGCTTTTTCCTTGCTTCATCCAGCATATCTCGAATAATTGGTCTAGATGGATGGTTCGATGGAAAATTTTTCGAATGATTTTTAAAAGTATTTTATTGCTGTTGCTTCGTCTTCGGCCGCTTTAGATATAACTTCGATATTATCGTAGATTTGTGCAAAGTAATTGGGATATTTTGGTAACGATTTCAAACCACTAGCCAGTGCTAGATTATAGTTTCCTAATGTTTTTCCATAATGTGCCAAGTTGAAATGCATTAAACCAATATTATTAAATAAGGCTGCAAGCTCGAAGTAATCAGAAGACAGACGAGTTAATTTTATTTCAAGTGTTTTCTCAAGCATTGTTAAAGCTGCAATGAAATTTCCCACTTTTTAAGAGTCGAACCAAAATTGAAATAACTTGTAGACAATCCTTCTTGATTTATTGTCGCGGATTTTAACAAAATATCTAGAGATTTTTGGTGATATTCAACGGCAGTTGTATAATTACATTGACCATCATATGCAATTGCTATATTACCATAAGTCACCGCCATATGAAAATGATCCACTGAAAAAAGTTTAACTTCAATGCCGAGCGCTTTCAAATAACAATCTATAGCTAAACTATAGTCACTTCTTTCATTGAAAATATTGGCCATATTATTATATGTTAAGGCAATGTTTAACATTATCAGATATTAATGCCACTGAACAAATATTCAGTGCTAACTAATACATCTTCAATCAGAGACGTATACAGGACATTCTTTTCTCCTATCCTGTTGACTACCTTGGTCCTGGCGGGCGGCAGGACAATACGTTAAACCCATGTCCTGATTAGCGTTACTGTTTTATTCTAGTGAATGAAAACTAATTATGAGTCCAAACCCTAGCTGTTCTCGATCAAATTAAATATTAGTATTAGTAATATTAGGCTTAATTTATTAATTAATAACTCCCATGTTGTTATCACTACTAGCTAACAGATATGTTCACAGGGTAGGGTAATCCTGCCCTGTCCTAAAGCAGGACAGGGCGAAAGTTATACCCTGCAACGTAAAAACCCAGTTGTTTGAATTTTCCTTTTATGAAGAAATGCTTTCTTTAGTTTGCAAGATTCAAAAATAAAAATAGACTCCAGCGAGCGATACCAACTGATAATCAGAAGTCCTTCTATCTGACCTAGTCCATATAAGCCACGACTCGTTCCAACAGAAGCTGCTCAATCGATGGTCGCCAATTTTACTCGTTATTTTACGCTCGATAGAAACAAGTGTCTCATGAGTTTCTATGCAAGCCGTTTCAAAATATTTTCTTCCGTTCTTGGGATAATAAATTTTTTCTAAGAGAATCCTCATCAGAAAATGATATTTTGTGATTTTTTTCTCAGACCTATATCTCTTCAAGAAAATATTTTTTTCACTTGAAGCTTTTAATGTATGTGCATCGTTAGTTGAGATATTTTTCCTTAAAATATGAGCTCAACTCATCAATAATTCATCCGTTTGAGCTTATATTTTAAGGGAAAATATCTCAACTAAAGATAGATCCACATTGAAAATTTCAAGCAAAATGAATGCATCTGTAAAAAGATTTGAGTCCCAGAAAAATTTTATATCGCAAGAATGGAACAAGATTTTTTTGAAACAGTTTGCCCATGAATTCATCAAACACTTGCCTCTATCATGCATAAAAGTATCAGTTAAATCGAGCACTGTTGATTGAACAGGTTCGGCCGTGGCTTATCTGGACTGGCTCTAAAATAAAAAATGTTCTATGCTACAATGAGAAAAATACCTTTTTTGTGTTGAAATATATTGAAAATTACAGCACAGACATTATTTTGATTTAGCAGGGTACCCTGACCTGCCCTGGTCAGAGGACCGAACAGGGCAGGGACAAGGTGAGTTTTTAATTTATGCTCTTGCTTTTCAACAGGACAGGGTGCAAAAAATCACCCTGTGGACCCTCTGCTTCATATTGACAATCTTGAGTTTACTATTACAAATCTCTCATTCTTCATAGTGAACAAAATCAATAAGAAAATATGTAAGTGAACATAAGACAGATAGTCATTGAATGAAATTCACATCGGATGCGGTTCAAAGAAAATCGCTATTGATTAACAATGTAATTATAAATAATATACATTGTATAATAGAACGACTTTTGCATACATATTGACTGTCATACAAACGAGAAAATAATTATCACATAAAAATATCTTATTTTGAAAATACTTTCTAGAATATCATTTTTATGAAGTCTATTGTTATCATCTGTTTGAGCGTTATTAAACAAATCTGACACTTTTTTGTTGTGCATATGTATTTGATGCGCGACAAGATTTCATCAGAACAGTCGCGTGTTACAGCCGCTTTGCTACTATCTTTTGAAATGCACAAATATACGTTACACTAGTCGACGATCTTGACTTCGATCTGTCCAGGTTCTTGTTTTTCTTGAATATCAGACAAGATTCTTTTGCCATTCCTTCTGTACAAGATTCTTGTCTGAAAAAACAGATCTTGACTTTCTGGCAAGATTCGTGTAGACACAATCTTGGCTGGCGAGGCAAGAAATGTCCCGCCAGGCAAGATTCTTGTGTTCTTGTATTCTTGCCTGATTCTTGTGTTCTTGCAATTCTTACATGATTCTTGTTTCTTGCTTTTCTGGCATGATTCTTGTTTCTTGCCATTTTGGCAAGATTCTTGTTTTCTTACAATTCTTGCTATTTTGAGAAAATCCTTGTAATACAGATAAATTTTATTTAGGCATCCATACGGTTGCCTCCTTTCGGTCCTATTATATTTTAATTTCGAATTAAAAAAAAATACAAAAAAAGTACATTATATGTGCAAGGAAACATACAAAAATTCATATCGCGTAAAACAAATCAAGAAGAAAAAAAATAAAAGAAAAACGATTGAACAAAAGAATTTATTCAAAAAATACATGTGTTATAGTTCGTCAGCGCGTCATCTAGAAAAAAATATATAATGTTCAAATTTCTGTATATTTATAACTATATATACACAGACATCACGTGATATTTTTCTTTAAGATATGTTGAAAAGAAAAGAAAAAAGAAGCTTGTCTGAATTTCAAGAAATTTGAAATATCTTGTAATTCTTGCGTGATTCTTATTTATCCGATCAATCAGACAAGATTGTGTTTTTCTTGAATAACAGGCAAGATTCTTTGAGAAAGGAAAGAAACAAGATTCTTGCCTGAATTTAAAAAAATCTTGAATATCTTGCCATTCTTGCCTGATTCTTATTTATCTGATCAATCAGACAAGATTGTGTTTTTCTTGAATAACAGACAAGAATCTTGTTTCTTTCCTGCCTCGAAGAATCTTGTCTGAATATTATGATTACAAAGAATCTTGTCTGATATTCAAGGAAAACAAGAATCTGGACAGATCGAAGTCAAGATCGTCGACTAGTGTATATTGAGGTTGAATGAGAAAGCGCTGAAAGCCAATAAATAATTTCGATTTTGTTCTAATAGGTAACTCCATGACGTTTGTTATTTCTTGACTCATAGTGATTATCAAACTATAGATTTGTTATCTGAGGATAAGAAGAAGAAAAATGATGCAGAGAAATACCAAGGTATTTCGACAAAGCATCAATTTAATTATCGAAGGGACAAAATGCACTGAAAGAAATATAAAGAAACAATAAAAAACGGTATTCAAAATGAAATAAAATGGATACGTGTATCAGTCATAAACTGCGCTGTGAGAAAACGAAAATCTATGTATGCTGAAGTGCCTTATTTGTCGAAAGACAACGTAATAAAGTAATCGAGTTTCTGGTGAAAGAAAAAGCAAATCCTTTTCGTTGTTTGCCTCTGCTAGGAATTAGTAATAAAAAAAATAGAAACTAATTAACAGCTTTGAGTCATATATTGCATTACTGATAAACATATATGCTCTATTCTTTGCTCTTAAAGAGTCACTTGTTTTGGTGGCATGTTACCTGCCATTCACTTGATAACAACTTTTCACAAGAAAATTTTACGCATCTTGAGATATCAGTCAAATTAAATGGGAAAGAAAAGATTCTTTTTAATAAGGAAAGTCATCGAGTTTTATTGAAATTTAGTCGATGAATAAGTCACTTAAGTTTAGACTCAAAGATTCAGAATTGAAAAATATTGACTGATGTTCTGCCATGTATGCAGTGTGTGTTAATGCATGATTCGCTGGCTTAGTGCTTTGAATATTGACGGTTAGTCGAACGCATCAGTAGAGCATTTTCCCGTCGTCTGGAAAGCAACCAGAGAGATGAAGTAAGCTAAAACTAAAGGTGTAAGTCAATGTCTTAGTCAGCAAGCGTGTTCATTTTATCGATTAATTATTTCAATAAATTTTCTCACTTTCGAGAAACTCTAAGACGAAAAAAAAACAGAACACAGAAGTAGACACTCTATTTATAGACTTGATGTCCGCTGATTGCAGTATGATGATATGCAAGATTACGTATTAACTAGATTTGAAAATGTGCTGTGTAATGATTACGAATTCTTTTTCAATGATAATAGGGTACAATTTCGATTTTACTTTGAAACCTGACAGTTATTTACAGCTTTGCTTAACTAAAAAAACCAGAATCAGTGCAATTTATGTTTTAAAATTATTGGGTTCATTTTCATAGATCGTAAAGAGAATTGGTTTGAGATAAAAGAACAGAGTACAATTGGCAAATAAAACAAGATCAATACGCTAGAGAAAAACAGAAAGATTCATACTTTTGGGTGCTCGAAATCAATTGACCTTCGAATAGAAAAATCTACATCAGGTATCTTGAGTCACATGTTTTCTAAAGCAAACATATATACACAGCATATAAATAGAGGTGTGCATTTATAAGATAGATAATGTCATAAACGAGTTTGGCCTCTTTATCAAACGATAAAAAGCAAGATTTCATCGTCGATCGAAGAAAAAGAAACAGACAATAGAGTAGCAAAACATGATCAATAAAATACTCCGTAAGGTAAGTTTCTTAAATATCAAGCCTGTTGGAAGAACGCATATTGGATTAATTCAGTTATATTTATCAACGGCTTATAAACTGTATAAGTTTGCTTGTGTGCCTATGCGAGATTATACTACATGTCTTCCACGATGATTTTCTAGCTTGTTTTTGTCTCACCCAATACCTGCATACACTAATTATCAATTATATACGACCATATGAGACAGGCCACTTAAACTAAGAGCGAACGTGGTAATTTGAGAATGGTGTATACATCTGCATACAAAAAATCTACAACAATCCTCTAAATTCATTGTAGAATATGAGAACAATAGCTCATAATACACGAAACATGACAGTACTGTTTTCTCTATGTGATTGCAAAGCAACTTTTATCTGTATTACCGTCAATAAATCTTATTCTGAGTGTGAAAACAGTGTCACAAAATGGCTATGTTTAGCCATTCTCTACCGTCTTTAGATTAGCAGTGTTTTGTCGTGTGTTATTGCAAAAACAGGCTCGTTTTTCCAGATAAAAATTTTATTACTGAAATTTACGTTTGAAAATGAAGATGAAGCCTTGAAGTCAAAGATGATTTGAGTCGAACATCTACTCCGAGAAAGAAGAAATTTCTCGATTGAATTCAGCTACAACAATTACCTATCTATCATCACTAATTGGCGATTGATATTGAATGATGTAATAATAAACAGCACGATTACTCATGGTATTACTTGTATATAGAACAAGTAATCATTTGTACCTAGTTGTTAGCTAGATCAAGTGCAAGAGTTCACTATAGATATTATTTAATCTATTCGATGAAATGATAACCCATAATATAGTTTCAGTGAAGTGAAATGATAAAGTTTTATTCTGTCTAAACAATGCAAAATAACGATTTTCTGAAAAATAACTTTTCAAGCACTGTGAACGATCCATATTTATATTTAGTTTCGTCGCTCTAATAATACAATTACTTCAAGTGAGACAAATGCACCAGTGAAAACGACTAGTGAAGAGGAGGTCAGTGTTTAGCAAAAGTATCCTTTATATTTCAATTAACATTTTTTACTCAAAATCAGGAACATCACGAATGGGATCGTCCTATAGAGTTTGTTTTTTCACTTATTTCAAACTCGGTAGGGCTTGGTAATGTCTGGCGTTTTCCGTATCTTGCTGCCAGAAGTGGTGGTGGTGCGTCATTTATATTTACTGATTTCTTTCAGTTCATTCTATATTCTAGGTGCCTTTCTTATCCCATATTTTGTTTTATATTTCCTTATTGGAGCACCTCTCTATTACTTGGAATTAGCCCTTGGCCAATTTTCAAGTCGAGGTCCAGCTACTGCATTCATTCTTGCTAAAGGATGGCAAGGTAAATTAATTTGGAAATAAAAGATTGTTTAATCTAAGTTTGACTTTTTCAGGTGTCGGTTTTGCAATGATTATCAACAGTGTATTATGCATGCTCTATTATAATGTGGTTATCTCATGGGCGCTTTTCTATTTTATATCATCGTTTCGAAAGCGTCTTCTATGGTCTGATTGTGGGCATTGGTGGAATACAGTCCGTTGTTTCGTTCCTGGAGATCGTGGAACAACTTACACAATCAATGGGACTACGTTTAATTGCACAAAATTACAGTATCAAAATCCTATTCAACACCAGTGCACAGTAATAAATCTGACAGATAGAATCACTGCCACTGAAGAGTTCTACTAGTAAGAATAAAAGAAATTTGGTTGCATCAGTTGCAATCATTTATTCTGAGAGTTAGATGGTAGTTTTATGTGTTTTTTTTCTTATTCGAAGCAATCTTCTTCTGCAGAAAAGTAAGAGTTTCGATGATTTTGGCACACCAACACTTTACATGGCTCTTTCATTACTTGTTTCTTGGGTTATTGTTTGCCTATGTATCATTAAAGGTGTCAAAACATCTGGCAAGGTTTGATTCCTCTTATATACCTCCTTTTTGTTTTACATTTATATCGATAGGTTGCGTACTTCACGGCTATTTTCCCATATGTTGTTCTGTTGATTCTAATCATTTATACTTCAACGTTAAGTGGCGCAGTTGATGGTGTTAAATTTTATATTATTCCCAAATGGGAGTTGGTTGGTGATTTTAAAGTATGATTTAGCCTTCATATATTTGCAAAAAAATGACCCAGAGAATGAGTTTTCTCAAGAAAATGACAACAGAAGTTATATACGAAACTAATTAGTACCAGTTGGGATTATAACTTTGTTATAGGACTAATGCGGTATGATATTAAGCAGTTCAGAAATTAGAAAAAAAATTGCTTGACCAAAAATGTTGAGAAAAGAGTTGGTTGATGTTTAAAATTTTTTAAATAGCTCGTCGTTCTTCGAAGTTACCTGCAGATCGTATAACTTAGAATACAATTTAAATTTAACTAGATTTTGACAGAGTTCTACCGAGTTGAGTATAATTACCACGTAACTAGTAATTGCAGTATTTAACTTGTTCCCATTTCCCGAACTTCAAAGAATAGCATTCAAATTCATTTCTTGCTATTTGGTCAAACCATCTTTTGTCACTATTGTATCAATGATTACGATATTTTTGTTAATGATCGTAGAAAGAAAAATATCTATTTGGTGATCAATATGAACATAATAAAAGAGAACAGCATTTTTTTATCTCTCACGTATCTGGAAATCATACACATTTATACAGCCAGCGTTTGAAATAGTTGTTTTTTAGTTTTTTTCCAATAGAATTTTCGTTGAGATCCAACTTTAGAAATTTCTATATTAATAGTTATTCCTTGCATTCTTTTACAATGTGTTTTTATATCAGTCATCATATTCGGCTCACGGGCGTGCGCGAGCGTTATAAAATTTCGTTAAACTAACAACACCTTATTTTGAATGAATACCGCTGGCTTTTACATCTTTTTCTGATGAATGAAAACACTAAATGATTCATTGAATACATCTGAGAAAAAAAATTTTTGTACTTTCATTCTGTATGATGAATTCACTCTCTGTATATTTTTTAAACCATGGAGACATTGACTTTATCTGAAAAATCTTTTTTTCTATAATCTATTAACAGGAGCAGAAAGAAAAAAGATAGTAGTTATCAGTAAATGTGTTTTTTTCGCGCATTCTAATCTCAACTGAAATTCTCATGTCAACTGTGACATATGCATAATACGCAATTCTCTAGCATAGTTCTACATGAACTATGAAGTAAAAATATTTCTTATGAAAATATCTTTCCGAGTGCTCAATGTATGATTTAAAATAAAACAAGAAACAGTTCTTTTATTCTTTTTTAAGACATGGCAAGCAGCCGCTTCGCAAGTGTTTTTCTCGTTGGGTCTTAGTTTCGGTTCACTGATGGCTTATTCAGCATCGAATAAGTTTGATAATAACTTTTTCAAGTGAATTCATTTTATTTTTGTCACGTACAGCAAATGTTTTCGAAATTACTTTAGGCAAATGTGCATCGTTGTCTCCTGTGATTGTTTAACGGGAGTCTTTGCTGGATTTGCTGTTTTTGCTACTATTGGTTTTCTAGCTAAGGCTTTGAATGAAACTGTAGAGAAATACGCAGCATCATCAGGACCCGGTTTGGCATTCATCACTTATCCAGAAGCTATTTCAAACATGCCAGCTAGTCCATTCTTTGCCATTATCTTCTTTCTAATGTTGCTTGCACTTGGCTTAGGCTCTCAGGTGAATAAGATGGTCATTCTCTATACATTATATTCAAAATTACATACATACCTTTAGTTTGCATTGACTGATGTTCCAATAACATCACTCGTGGAGTTGTTTCCTCGACTTAAAAAAAAACGTCCAATTGCGGTGGTGATTACTTGTGTTATTTCCTATCTCATTAGTATTACATTCACATGCCCTGTACGCGAATTTATTTCTACCTTTTTATTTTCATTTAAGTATATGAATTGTATCTAGGGTGGTATTTACTTTTTTGAACTTCTTCAAGAGTATTCAGCAAATACTTCTATGCTAGTTGTCGGGTTTTTTGAAGTGATTGTCATATCATACATTTATGGTATGTTGTTTCATTCTTATGTTTACTATCCTTCTTTTTACATTTATTATTACTAGGATTTAATCGATTTATGAACGACGTAGAAATGATGCTACGGAAACGAGCTGCAGAATATTATCTATTTTTAACTTGGTACATATCAGCGCCATTACTCATTATTGTATGTATCGATATGATGTGATCCTTAATGGCGACCTTAGCAGCATGCATATTTTATATGTGTTTTCTTTTCATGTTAAGATCATCACTATAACAAAACTTATCTCTGCCGAACCAATAAAACTTGGTGCAGGTGGTGGATTTCCTGAGTATATATTCCCGAGATGGAGCACCATATTGGGCTGGTTTATCTTCGTTTTTTGTATAATTCCTATTCCTCTTGTATTTCTAGTCAACTACATAAAGGAATGCTTGTCATTACGTGCAGCGAAACGGGTAAATGGTGTCATATTTTCATATTATGCTAGTCACGTTTATTTTGATAGAATCCCAAATCACCGATCCAAAATAATGTGCCAAAGCCTATTTACTTGCATGCATTAACTGAAAACAATTCACCAAGTGAGGATTGGGGTCCTAAAAGAAAAGAAAATCAAATAGGTCTTTATCAACGAAAAAAAGAACCATTTGATAACCATGGAATACCATTAGAAATCTTGACTGGTGATTCCGATCGCAGAAAAGAGTTATCGAACAATGAACAATATTAAAAACGCCGATTTTGATCATTATGAACAATGAATACCTTCTATTTTTCTTCTAAACATAGAATTCTATTCAACTGATAAGAGCAAATCTATCGTCTTTCCAATTTAATTACATTTATATTTAGACTAAGAATCTCATGAATATTCAAGCAAAGTCTGATATAGTATATACACAGTGAGAAACATTAGCATTGTAGAAGATTGGCAAATGTAAGTTCGGTGAATCATGATATCTGTCTATTGTATAGCACATTAAGGTGCAAAAATGAAATCTAATGGACTAAAACAATCGTAATTGTCGGATAAAAAGGACAAATTGAAGAAAACTGGTGCACTATTTTGATTTCAAAACGTGTTATAATTCAATCAACTCATTTTTTAGTTAACATATCTATTTAAATTCGAACACTGAATTGCACTGGCATGCTCGCCAGAGAGAGTTGAATCAGACTATAATGAATTAGTTTCTCGAAAAGAGTGTCAATCTAAAAATAGACTTTTTAAGAATTACGTTTAACACAATCTATTCTAATGAATATGTAATAAAAATTCTACTTTGAGCATCTTTGTTTTCAAACAGGATTTTCTCCCAAATTTCGAATTAATTGATCTAACGTGCAACATGGAAATGATGTATACGAAATTCTCTAAAGTTTTGAGCACGCTGCAAAATTAACCACTGAAATATAATAGTTTTGAAAGTTCTCATTGGTACGCAAGTGAGTCTGAATGCAAATCTTTTGTGTTTATATAACTACCATAAATAACGTACAATCAACTCTGCTTGTACAACAAGACTGGGTGAGATTGAGCCAAATATTTTTTACGACTATGAATAACAAAGCCCACCGTCTCTCTTAGCGTTATAGTATTGTGCCACTCTTGGTTAGCATGTTTTTGGCTTGATTTGAAGTTACATCTGAATAAATTCTTGATATTGCCAGCAGAAATAAACGAGTTTGAATGTTATCATGAGAGAATATTAAGTATTACTCCAATGATAAATCAGAAAAAACTATTTTAAATTGAAACTATCCAATATCAGCTTGGAGAGAACCATTTTCAATATCTATCTATTAAAAAACGTCATTCAATGTAAAGAATGGCCATGATAAATGGAAACAAAAATAGTAGTTACTCGTACGCAACGCCTCTCTTCTAGAGAATTCCCATTTCAATAAATTTCTAAACATTAATTACACACCTACGTAAAGAAATAGTTGTCATCTCTTGTCTCATTCAAAAATATAGAGAAACAAAAAATTAGTGAAGTAGCTACGAAGTTTTTCTTTCACGCTTCGATCGAATTTCTTCTTCACACCAGAAAAATTCAATAATTAATGCTGAAACGAAAACAGTTTCTATGCCTATCAAATATTATTCTTATCTTTTTTATCATTACGATCAATGCTCATGTACAAGGAAAATATAGGCTCCGTGAACTGCCAAACAAAGATAGGCAAATAGAATATATACTCGATTCTACCAGAGCCAATTTAAAACGTATTCCAGCTGTGCAACTAAGACGACTGGCAAATGCCGTTGACTATTTCAAGGGTGTTCCTCAAGCGAAAAGAAGAAATTATCAAGAAAAAAAAACTATTTCATAAGACGTGCTACTAGCAAGACATTTGAAGATTATATGGACGATTTTAGACAATTTCTCAGCAGCTTAAACGACATTCAAGTCTATATAGCTTACGAGAAAACCAAAGAAATTGAAGAACAGTCACTAGATCAACAAATGAAATATGTCGACGAGTCTATTGCTCATTTAAACGCATGTGGTGATCCAAAACATGCCCAAGAACAACAATAACTCGTGCTAAACTTTCGCCACAATGGTTACAATAACAATGTGATTAATATTCTATTAGCCACACATCACATTGAAGAATAAATCCCTTTTTTATAATTATCTATTTATTCTTTATTTTTTATTCATATGTATTAGTTAGAAAAATTTTATTTTATATTTATTTCTTTATATTCCGTTCCTTGACTTTTTTGTCCATTCCTCTAAATAAAACAAACATATCTACGAGGAAAGTACTGCTCTTGAGCATGAGACTTGCGTAAATCATACGGCTGATAAATATCATAAATTATTCAACATATGTATAATAATCATTTTTTTAAGTATAATTTCTATTCAACTAGATAGCATTACTGACGACAGTCCAACACGATCGTACGCTGCCGCATGTGATAGCATGTATGATGGTATAGAACTGTACAACAAGAAAACGATTAGTTTTTTTCCCAGTTTCATAACATCAAACTAATTCGAACCGGAATTGAGTCGGAAATTCGAGTTCTATCGGATGGTATATATCAAGTGAAGTGTTGCTCACGATGGACCAGAAGGTATTCTGCTAATATCCAGACTCTAGGATAAAAGCAATGCTAAAGATTAATTAAAAAATGCATCGTCCATATCGTATATACTTGTCCTATTATATCACTCGATAAGTAGCTACCACAGCTCGTGGCATGAATGGACGTTTATTTATCTACTTCACATCAATAGAATATGATTTCTTTCCATTCAAAATAAACTAGAATTGGAGAGAACGAGAGATAGATTTTTTATGAAAAAAAGGTGCACAAACATATGAAATGTATGATAGAAAAAAAAAAGATTAAAGGGAAATAAGAGGATTAATAAGGAATAATGTTAATATCAACATCGGTATCCATCAAATGGCAACATGATAGGCATTTTAATGGATGCGATTTAACTATTAATTGTTTATTCAGTAATCATCTTATCCAGTCTCTTGACTCGGCGTATCAGATTCATTGACTATTGAAAACAAGTTATATTGTTGGCGGACTGTTATTGATTTCGGATTAGAAGCCAGTCTTTTCAACTTAACAACGTTGACGTTGTTACTTTTCGGTACTTCCCACGGCTGATCTACGAATGAATTCGTTTCAAAATTTTTATGACGCCTTTTCTTAGTATCATAGAGATTTATATTCATCTGTTGACTTTTGCCTGATACTGGCCCTTGGTTGAACAATGGCTTGACAGTGTTGATCCGATTGCTTTTAGTCGACAAGACCTGACGGGGTTCTAATGTCGTACACTGCTGAAGATGATAAGTTTCTACCAAATGTTGTGAACCCATTGTTTTAACAAGGCTTAAATCAAAATTTTGATGAATCGGTACGCTATTAAAGGTCGGATTTGAAACAGATGAATCTATCATTCTATCTTCTACTGTTGCAATACGAATATGTCGCATGCTATTTCTATTAATCGTCTTTCTATATGTGTTGACTGGTTCAGTAGTCAGCATGTTTTCCGATCTGATTGAATGATAATTCCACGCATGTGTACTCGTATTGCTTGAAAGTTCGATCGGTGGGTTCGAATGGCCATCGTATTCAACATCAGAGTCAGCTGTTATATGATACATCCAGCAAGTGCCGTCCGACGTTTTTAGAAGTGCAACAGGAATACTGTTTTGAAATGAAAATTGTTTAGTATAAAGAAACTTCGATGTTAAAATATTCAAATATTTTCCTGCCTTGAGATTTAAATGAAATTCATCTCTGAAATACTATACTTGAGCTAGTGACTAGGTTTAGCTACTTACACTGGTATTTATCTCAGTTTTTATGCTACATAAATAATATATTATGAGAACAAGTTCTATAATTAGTAACAGTAGAATTCGAAGTCTTACCAACACAAGCAATATATACAGCAACAGCAAATGCCACTTAAAAGCAAGACAAAAAATAGCCCTGACATGACTCCAATCATTAACCAGTTGATATTGCTTTCTAATTTTCAATTAAATCATCTGATAATCTAGGGAATATATTTAGATTTGGCCCTACCTGCAGCAATTGTTGTTGTCTGTGTAGTCCTAAAATGATAGAAATAGCTCAAATGATTGCTGTTGTATTCTTTTGTTTAAGTAAATTGAAATCATCCTAATACATCCATTTTTATAATTATCATGATTAGGGTAAAAAGAACGAAAGAAGAAGAAGAGAGTACGAACAATTACAACGATCATCATGAAGAAGATTCTCATACACTTTACGGTTTGCATGAAAAGATAAAAAGATAGACATGAAAATAATAGCAACGTGTCTCTATCCAATATCTTAAAAAATGACCTATTCTCTTTAGGACATGGATAAGCGCTTAGATGTGGATCTGTGCTACAAACAGTTTAGGTTGAGGTTTAGTCTTTACAAGGCTCAATATATCCAAAGCCATAATCTACGTATGATCATTTGTTTGAATCTGTAGCATAGTACTAAATTTCTATTTAAACATCATATTCGAAATACATAGCAAAATAGGTGTGAATAAGATTTCGTTGTAGATATGTGTGTTTGCGCTGAACACTGAAGAATAGATTTATAATGGCATCGGCGCAGCTACACATTCAAAAATCTTCCTGCTTTTTTTCGAGGGTATCTCGTCGTTAATTTGAATCGAATCCTATCGCTACGATTATAAAAATGGTAACCGTCTTTGAAGGTCGTTTCTGAGAAAAGAAGTAAAAAGGGGCCGAGATGAAAGTTGCTGTTGGAATAGATTTAAGAATTTTTATTTTCTAATTCCACTGAACATCCTCAAGATATATCCGACCATTTATCGCCGTATGTCTTTGAACTGAGTACTCAGAAAATCACCAGCAATCAATTTTTCACTGAGATTTTGAAATAAGTTAATCGTAAGATTGAAGTATTAACTCAATTCCATTTTTTTCGTCCCTGATTTATTTCCATAACTATCTATCAGCCTGATAGATCTTGTTTTACTCAATCATGGATCTATAAAATTTACTTTGAACAAAGTCGAGAACGGCGACTCTCCTGACTAAGTATTTTATGAGTTACCACAATATTAAAAATGAAGAAATGGTATTCATAGGGAAAATCAAGTAGAATCCGTTGACTCTTATAAAAGAATGATTCTATGACAAGAGCTTCATTCGAAGTCCCGATGCTTACGTTGTGGCTGTTGTAATAGTCGATGTCGTAGAAGTGGTAGTGGATGTTGTTGTTGTCGTCGTTGTTGTGGTGGATGTTGTTGTTGTCGTTGTCGTTGTCGTAGTAGTTGTGGATGTAGTCGCCGTCGTTGTGGTGGATGTAGTTGTTGTGGTGGTAGTAGATGTTGTAGTTGTCGTTGTCGTCGTCGTAGTAGTTGTGGAAGTAGTCGTCGTCGTTGTGGCGGATGTAGTTGTTGTGGATGTTGTTATTGTCGTTGTGGTGGATGTTGTTGCTGTAGTTGTTGTGGATGTAGTTGTCGTAGTAGTTGTCGTTGTGGTTGTTGTAGTAGTTGTTGTTGAAGTAGAAGTGCTGGTTGTTGTGGAAGAAGTGCTGGTAGAGGTTGTGGAAGTGGTAGTTGTTGAAGTAGTTGAACTGCTGGTTGTCGAAGTAGTCGATGTTGTCGATGTAGTTGTTGTCGTGCAAGGTAAACCTGTTGTAATTACGGTCAATGTAACACAATAGATCGGCGATTGGACAATTTCACTAGTTAAAAATATTAAAAAAAAGAGATATCAGAATGTACAAAAAACGCTAGAAAACAGTGGCATACTCTGTGTAAGCTATTGCGCACAGAGTCTGAGCCCCAGCTTGACTACTCTGAGGAGTCCAAGTGATCGTCACATAAGCAAGTGATGCGTTTGTTGTTGAACCTGTCAGGTTACTAACTTTCACACCTGATATGGACTGCGATATTACTATATCAGCAATTCCGACTGTGCTAGAATTACATAGATTAATCGCAGATAAATTGAAACTCGCCGAAACGCCAATTTGAAATTCTAAGCAACCTGTTACAGGAAGAATGATCGGTGATGATGTGCATGTTAGTGCTGGCATGACGTAAATGAGGAATTGAACTGGAATTGAACTCATAGGGGTGGTACTAGATTTGTTGATGAAATCTTCGACCTGTAGACAAAAACAAGATTGCATTAGCATGGAATAATCATATGGAAATTTGTTCTAATCAGTCTGTGTTGATTTTCAAATGTTGCTTTTCGGTCGAGAAAATCAAGCTCTTTCAATTTAAAATCGTTAGCTTTTATGCAAATGTATGCTCTTTCAAAAATTCGTTAGCAGTAACATAAGTTTTAACTGAAAATAACCGAGAAGTATTTATTAACTTCATCTAGGTGCAAAAAGTTTCACTTATTTTTTACAAAGTCAATAATCTAATGCACAAAAATTCAATAGAAAAGATCGTAAGTAAACTGTTCTTTAAACGGTCAACAATGATCATTGATCAGTTTAGGATTTTTATCCGGAATTGATGTTTCCTCTAGTAAACTATGAAAAGTATACTTTAGAAAATTTTAATTCGAAATACAGATGTTGTTTTTTTTTCGATCAACCTTTAGATGGTTATACAATCATAGGAGACGATTGTAGTTGTATTAGAAATTTCAATGAATGCTTAAATGGAAGATAATTGGCAAAAAAGGATGCGTTATAATTACTTACCTGTACAGCCACTGCGTACCATATTCCAACTTGTTGTCCTGTGAGCGTTATAGTACAGTTGTATAGTGTTGTATTCATGGGTACAGCATTCGGATAACAAATATCACCGCATTCATCGACTGGATTATGATTCGGATACGATGAAGTTACTTTTTTGGACGTTGTTGTAGTTGTAGTTGTAGATGTTATAAGAGGGCAAGTAGGATTTGTTGTGCATGTGCCCGTACAACTGGTTCCTGAACACCCTGGACAAACGCAACTGCAACCCATCAAACACACGGTAGTAAGGCATCCACTACATGACGCTCTTTTTCTCCGCACATGAGCAACTTCTTCATCAGCAGATAAGTTGTAGTACATAGAATTAGAATCTATGTACGTTTTGTCATCGTTTTCAAGAGATCTTCTTCTTCTACGATATCCCGAATGATATACAGACCATCGACAACGTATATCGTCACCCGAGTCCGCATCTGATACAGGTATTTCAATAGTCGCTGTTGTATTCACAATCACATATTGTGGAGAAATGACACTTGCCACTGGTGGAGTATTCAAAAACCCGTCCGGTCGCATTTGAAGGTCAATCGAGCATAACAACGACCAACTAAAATTACTTAATGGTGGATTATTCAAACTTGGCCAATAGCCACTCTGATATGCTATCGAAAAAGTTGCATTAGCAGCGAGCGTAACATTGACTGATCGTTCGCTTCCTAGGATGCCAAGCGACGAACTAACTGAGGTGCAGTCAGTTAAAATATTAACGGGCGTATTGGAATAACCACCATCTGTTGAGCAATCATCAACACAAGTCAAATTCATGTTTGTAGTATTGTAGCTGCTCGTCGAAATAGGAACATTGATTGCACAAGACACAGCTGGATAGCTCCACCAATACGACTGTATAATGGAGACACCAACTGAACTAGAATTGTCATAGGGATCGATCGGTGCCCATCTAATAGTGCCACCATAGAAGTGATTCGCTTCGATGAAAGCAGAAGAAAATATAAATATGAAGATGACAATTATCATTTCATATAAAATCTAAAAGTAAAAATATCGTAAATTTCTACTATAAAAATTGGTTGAACAGTAAGATTTAAGATCATCGGATGTATAGATACAATACGTTAGCACAATATAAAAAGATCATTCAATAATGAATTCTGTTGTGTTCACTCTCTCGTGAGCCACTGTTTCTTTTTTTATATAGAAATATTGTTAGAATGATAATTTAGATGATGTTTAATAGAGATAAAAATCAGATCTTTCAAAAGCACGTTTAACTAGAGTTTGTTATGCTCACTATGGCTTTGAAATGCTGATACATACAGTAACATTTTGGTTTTAATGGAAAAGTTGATGGGTTGTTCCTTTTTTAACTTCTTCCATTAATAGTTATCAATCTTGCTATGTAATTTATTATGACATGAACTGTAAAGTAGACGGATGTAACAAAAACGAGCTTTTATGGTCGATTTAGCAGAGAAAAAAGGTAAACTTGTGGGTGAACTGAAATGATTTTAGGATACATAGCACGTATGCATGAGAACGAGTGATGTAATAAAAGCGTTGATTGACGTTAATATCTCTAGTAACTTGAATACTATAAGTAATTGTATGGAGAGATGATGCGTCACTAAAACTGAGAAAAAAACAGGATTCTAAACTGTCATGTGAAGAAAGTATGGTAAACTAAGTGCTTATAAAACAACAATCTTACGATAGAGTTCTATTTCACTTATATTTATTCTTCATCTATCTGTTTGAATACCAATTCCAACAAAGTTTTATTTACATCTGGTTGTGCTACGGAGATAACTTCATCTAACAGCCACGTTAAAATATTTCAAATAAAATGAACATAATGAAAACTGGAGCGACAACTTTTTTGTTTTTTGAAAATGATTTCGTTGCTTTTTCTAAGTTGGACAATTATTAGATGCTTTTACATGATTTAAAAGGGAAAGAAAATGGCTTCTGCTAATTGCCGACCTTTTTCTGTGCAAAGTAAACACCAAACAATCAACGAAAACTTCTCTTATAGATTGTTAGCTTGTTCACTACTAGTGAAATAAAATCAACAGTGCAACGATGTGCCTCGTTTGTGTCAGACTTCGTAAAAAACAAAATATGGTTAATGTTGATTCGATGTATCAGAATTTCATATTCTATTATTGACATCGTACTTATAAGATTGTTTTCAGCTACTTTCATACAGAAATAATCTTCATAAAAAACAGATGCGTGCACTTTGTTCGTGAAGCATTTCAATTGCTTTAATAGTTCGCTGAGTAGTCAAACATTTTTCCTTCTTTGTAGTCCTACAGTATCTATGCATTTAAACGCGCCAGAATGACCCTATATTCACTAAGAAACCGTGAAATAACAACGAATTTGTTTCGGTTATGTAAACATCAAAATCTTTTTTTTTCTAAATTTCGCTCTATTTATTCGTGACATCCTATGTTCTTTTTATGATTTTTAGTACATCTTTTTTCCGACGCTTACGAGATTCTGCTATCTGACTAAATCAGATGCATAGAATCACTACGCCATCCCGAGCAGCAAAATTTATTAAAAGGTTATCATTCTTCAATTTGTTTTTATGAATATATTATTGAAACAAACAATTATCTCTTGTTTAGAATAGATCAAAATGTATTGAAATCAATATCCTTGTAGAACGATTGCTTGAAGGCAGATTGATGGATATGTTGGAGAGGAAATTAAAATCCATGGCAATTTAAAATTCCCCTAGAGGAAATTAAAATTTTAATCTCATCTAGGGCAAATTAAAATTTTTTGTATTTTTTATATAATTTTCGATTTTTTTGAAATAGGTAAAAATGAATATTCATCTTGAGGTCTAGACAGGAATGTTTGTGTGAATGTCCATCATCTCTGTGGGTGTAGCTGTACAAAGTCAGTTTGAATGCACAATATAAGTGCGGGTGAGGGTGAGGGCTTGATTAGTACGGGCTCACATCCTTCCACACTCACACTCACACCCACACCCATATATAAACCCACATCCACCCACACCATCACACAAACAGTACATTTTTACCTATTTCAGAAAAATCGAAAATTATATAAAAAATACAAAAAATTTTAATTTGCCCTAGGTGAGATTAAAATTTTAATTTCCCCTCCAACATATATGTCGCAGGAGAAATTAAAATTTTAGTTTCTCCTAGGTGAACTTAAAATTTCAATTTTTACTGGATTTTTTCAAGGAAAACTTAAAATTTTAGTTTCTCCTAGAATAAACTAAAATTTAATTTTTCCTGAATATAAAAATATCAACTTTCTTACTTTTATGTTTAAAAAATACCAAAATTAAACTAGACGTTTGAACATGGTTTCGTTTTTGATGAATGGCATTTAGTACCACATTGGAGTTTTGCTGCTCGACAACGACAGGGACTCCCCAGGGATTTCCTTATTTTGCGGGGAGTCGTCGGGGGAGAGTGGATTAGGGGCAGGCTTCATCATACAATAACTGTTTTATAGAAAACTTGTCTTGAAATTTGTAATTTAAACTTTCAATATGTTTATCAAGTGATTTATAAAATTCTTCCATGAAAATAAGAGAGTGAATATCCACTTAAATGATATATGCGACGTTTATTTAGGTGTACATTTTTCTTTCATTTTGATTTTTTATCGATTCCATTGGAGGTAAAAGATATTGTAGTTTTTCCTATAGAGGAAATAAAAATATGAAGTTGATACTCTTATATATTAAGGAATATTTAAAATTCTCCTAGAAGAAACTAAAATTTTAATTTCTCCTGCGACATATATATTAGTTTCAAATATTATCTAAAGATTCTCAGTAATTCTACATAAATATATGTGACTTCTTTTAAAATGATAGTACAGTATTAAAACAAAGCATTATTTTTTACATTGACGAATCGATTCCATCTACCGGTATTTTTTGATAAGAAATATTTGCCATATCTATTGATGTAGAGCGAAAAAAGGAAATATATTTTATTTATCAAGCTACTTAATCAGCTTAGTAAATAGTTAAGCAGCACGATTATTATTTTTAAAGTATCTCATTTTAGCCGCTTTCTTCTTGATAAGACTGACATTTAGTTTCATTTGAGATGTCAGATTGATCAATGGTGATGTGAAAATATTTAAACTGACATACACCTGAACAAGTATGACAACAAAAGACGGCATTGAAGATAATTCTCTATGACGTTCGGTATTCTATAGAAATCACGCATCATTTCGCTAACTATCAATCAATCAATGGCTGAAGTATGAGAAAAAACACAGAATGAAAGAAACAGAAACGATTAATAGCTTATACCGGGCGTTGCAAAAGTTTTTCGACATTCTCTGTTTTGCATGGATCTCTTTTCAGGAACATGACAGAACATCGGTCTTTCTTTCAGAAGATGCGCCGTCGAATTCTCTACAAACGTCTATTTGCCTTAGTTTAGAACAACATAAGTGAACCTTTTTATAGGTTGAATAGTATGATTGTGTGAAATCATCGTGTATCCCACACATTTTTTTAGTAATTTATTCTTTTCGTGGAAGTTAATGTTCAATTCTTAAAACATTTTATACTGCTACACAGCTCTGAAAATCCTCTGCCGGTTGCTTACATATATGCAGTTGTTTACATTTATTTCTTCGGTTAGATGCATGGTCATATTTTGAAAATAGCGTGATTTTCATGTCTGATTTCTTTGTTGCAAAAAAGCATTTTAGAATTACTTCTTATCACGAAACTGTTTTCATTATTTTGGCAGTATTTTATGGGAAATTAATTTTTCTTTCTATGTGCAGTCAAAAAAAACGCGTGAAAAACAATTCAACTGAAGGAAGAATTCGAATGATGTCAGGAAAGTCATTTTTATTCTAACAGCTCAAGCAGCTCATACTTTTTAGAAAAATATAGGTGCCGTCAAACACTTACAAATAATTGTAAAAGATCATTCCATACGCACTTCAACTACAACGAGAGTGTCTTATGTGTCTGGTTGCAACGAGGAAAAAAGTGTTGGAAAAACAGAAAAAAAATATGTGGGACATAGGATCATTTCACGCAATCATGCAATGCGACCTATAACAAGGTTTAGTTATATTGTTCTAAAATAAGGCGAATAGAAGTTTGCAGAGAATTTGACGGCGCATCTTTTGAAAGAAAGACCAACGTTTTGTCATGTTCCTGAAAAGAAATAATTGCAAAACAAAGAATGCCGCAAAACTTTTGCAACACCCAGTATCATTATTGTTATTTGTTCATGTATAAGATTCCGATGATTCATGGTTACAATGTGTCTACTGAAATCATATTTATGATTTTAAGAAGCTGCTGGGAACTTTTGTTTTGTTAATTCAAAGGATCAGTTCAATTTTTCTTATCAAAGATACAAAGATGAACTGAAATATGTTCAATCTATGTTTACTGTTTTAGTAACGTGCGAATTGCTTTAAAAAGATACACGACATTGATACAGACTATCACAAGTAATTTAGATAATCTCGAGAGCAAAACATTATCAAATATCGGTATCGAATTGATGTGACTTATTACTCAAAACTCTCGGCGTAGATTTATTTCGAGTATCAATATTGTACCGATAAGATAGATTTGCAAGGAATTTAATGTGTTTTTTAAACTTTCGAATAATTAAAATCATGACAACAGCGAAAGTTCCATGTGATTTTCTCGATTCATGCTAATAATTACAACCAAAGAATCAGGCGATTTTGACTATCAAAAGGGAAAATACTTGTTCATTTTGTGTTTGATGGACGCTTCGATAGGTAGTTTTACTGAAGAGAAACACATCAATTTCTTTGATTTTTTTCTTCTCTAGCCCTCTGTAGAGGTCACTGCACTGATCACATTAATGGGCAAAAAACAAATTCAAAATATAGGACAACCGTAAATACTGCTAAGCAAAAGTTGTACATAGTTTCTGATTCGTTATTTATTAATCAAGAATTTCAATATAAACAAATCAATTCGTTTATTTTCATAGTAATATGCTGCACCAAAAAAGAAAAGAAGAAGAAAAATTCAACATCATCTATAAGAAAACGAATCGTAATCATTGGGGCATTTATAGTCAGGATACAATTATGTTTTGTTTTGTTTTGCTGAATACGATAGTGATTAGAAAAATGCAAGGCTGAAATTGAAATTATATAATATTTGGCTCCAAATATGTATAGCGATGATAGGATTTTCGTAGTTGTGAATTGACTTGTGACTTTGTTTCTCATCAGCGATTCATTCATCGCAAGACATTCTGTATTCGAATAAAAACCAAATATCGTTTAGTTATTCTTGTTTCGTATCTACAGCATTAATCTTTCCCATGATTTTACTGTTCGCGAATACCAAATAGAAAAATCATGCCTATTTCAATTAATATAAAGAGAAAATATCGTCACGAAGACGAGAAAAAAGAATTCAACTGCAAGTTAAGAGAATTAGTAACCATCACCAAACGCTTATTTAGTGTGTTAAAATTAGTATTAAATAGTAACAGACGCATAATAAAGAAATCATCTTTGTGTTCAGTTTTTTTTTAATTGTTCGCAGATACTGAAGCCATAGTAGCTGATCGAGTCTATGCAATAATTATTCCGGTAGGCCACACACCAGTAAAAGCTATAGTACCAAAAACAAAACGAATAGTTATACAATTATGTCATACTCAGATAATATTACCAGTAGAAGTGATACTGGATACTATGAACTTTATGGATTGGGTCCCATTGTAGGCGAATGTTGATGGGAATTCCAGGTTAATCCATTGGTTAATGTATGCTTGTGCACGACACCGTGGACATCGATAGTAATTAATTATTGCTTTCATAAATAGCTTCGCACTTCCACTCTGGCGACGCAAACGACTATTTAACATGGAATATTAGGGAAATAAAGTTTAAATAAAAATAATCTGTCAGAGTTATTTACCTATGAACATACCAAGATCGTCGACGTCTACCCGATGATTGTAAAGCAAATGTACACGATATTGGGATCAGTGATCCTAGTGGAATACCGACTTTACTTTCCAACTAGAAAGAAATCCGTAGATCGAACTTTAGAGTTTACTGTCTTACCGAATTGCTAATCGTAGTGCATGTCCCTGCTGTTGTTATGCCATACTCTGTAATAGTTGACAATGGATTCAATGTAAAGTATCTTATTGAAGTGGTGACTAAATCTTCAATAGGAAATTATTATCATGAAACTGTCGTCATCGCGTATGAAATCAGGTCATTTTTTCAAATATATTTTTACTTACTATCTATAGTTTTATTTGGTACATAGACTGGAATAAGAGCAAGAATGATTGTCGCCGCTACCATGAGTAGTAATAAACCCAAACAACAGATGGCCAGCATTGGGATAGTAGGCATATATCGACTATAGACAGAAGTAAATCAATTTTGAACATAAAAGAATTCTATTTACCTGCTTCCGCCTTTATCAACGGCTGGTGCTACTGGTGTTGCCAACATTCGTATTCCTAATATATGCAAACTAACTTGGCTGATGCGAAAATCAGACTAATGAGTTTATTTCGCTCTAGAGTATATATATATATACCCTCCCCGTTTCTTCTGAGTTATTTTTTGCGTACTTAGTTACAGGACCTTGGCCATGAAGTTTATTTTCTTTTACGAGACAACATACGTATACTTGTAAACCGAGTGATCTATTAGTGATCGATTATTTCAAAACAGTAATGTTTTACCTCTCAGCATGAAAAAAAGAAGATTTTATCGAAATTTATGGCTTCATCTTGTTCACATTAAGAGTAGTACTGTTATATCGGCGTTTAATAAAGCTTTTCGATCTTTTACTTGTTATTCATATGTATGTGTCTGTATGTATGAGAACATGAAGAACTGCTCGCAACCAGCCTAAAAAAGAAAATTTCTTGTTGGCAATGTTTCGTCCATGGAAAATGCGATGTTGAAGCTTCTTCCTTGTAGAAAAGACCGATTTGCTTATAATAATTCTAGAATCGTATGTCGAAATTCGTAGAACATAATTCGATTTCAATGGTACTTTTTATATTAGGGATTCTGTTTTTAATTCAAAACTTTTCGTAATAATCGACTTCGAAGTGAATATGTGACCTTGAGAAAAAAATTTATGGAATGTTTAGTAGTCCCAGATTAGAAATAACTGAAATCGACAGAAAAAGCAAACGGGAGTATTTTGAAATTTTGTCAAAATCGAATTTTTTTGAAATAAAATTCTGTTGCAGCCTAATTTATTAAAATCTCGAAGAAATCGAAACAGTCAGTGAAATCAGTGTCCGCTGTTGTGATGTTCATTGTTCATAGATGATATTACTCGCTAACTTTAAATTCTGAAAAACTTTTAACTGGAAAGATTTGGATTCTTAATAGATGTTAAGGTATAGTTACAATTGATATAAGGGCTTATTAAAACGAATGGCGTGTAATTAAATGTCTAGAGTACGCACACATGCACAAACATTTGTTTGTAACACGTTACTGATAATAGATTTGAGTTTTGATTCGATTATAAAACAACGTATCTTCAGATGCAATTGCATCACCAATAGGGACTTGCATGTTTTTGTGTACTCAAAAAAACTGAGTACACTCTAGATTCGGTCAGTGTCCGTCCGACCGTTAACACAACAACCTTTTGGTGGGAATCAGCTGTCACTATCGTAGAACTAAGTATTTCCTACGAAAAAAAAGAATTGCCTGGGGGGGCGGCCCACAGGGATTTTTTCAAGAAAAACGTTTTTTCTTAGAATTATTCACAACATATATAGATCGACTCAGTTTTTGCAGTACACATAACAATCGGATGCGAATCCGATGTTTCCTCATTTATTTAATTTTTGTATACGAACTTCACGAATGCTAATACTGTTATGTTACCAAATAAAACAGTTTTTTTTTTTCAAATAGTTTCAAAAGTCCACCATTCATTGGTAGACAGTAGAATAAATTACTGTACATGCAATTAAAGAAATGACGACTGAAACATAACGAAATATATATCGCTAATCTAAACAAGTGATCTATAGCGATGAAATATTAATAGTATCTATTCGTTTATCTTCCTTTACATCGCAAAAATAATTAAGAAAATTCTGCAATAAAAAAAACGTCATTACCGTTAATGTCTTAGTCATCGTCGTATGTTTAATATGTATGATCGATGACACGACACAAGGCAATTTTATATTAGCTTCATTGTCAAGAACTTTTCTAAAATTTATTTTAATAGCAAATTATTTACTAGGCAATTCTTTTTTTTCGTAGGAAATACTTAGTTCTACGATAGTGACAGCTGATTCCCACCAAAAGGTTGTTGTGTTCACAAAGACAACACATTGAGTTATGATATTTCAGACTTTCATAATCTGCTAAAATGTCTTCATCATCGGCTATTAGATGAAATACGATTACAAAATGTTCGATATATGTCTACAAGTATTAAAAACGATATTACAACTTTGTATTAGAATTCTGAAAAACTCTTAAACAAACAAGTGATTATTTCAATAAGTTTTCAATATGTGTGAAAATATATTACTCCCTGAAAAGTACAATATCAGTGATCATTGTTCTATCGATAAGAAATTCTCGTTTTCTCAGGCCCTCAAGATTGCTCATATTAACACAGTTTCTTACTGAAAATGGGACGCTACAGGAAAATAAATCCTTTCATATTTATTTATAAATTTAATACGGCGGAAGTCATTGATGTGCACCATTGCAAAATAATCTATAGCTGCAGCCTGCAGGCTTGATCTTACTGATAAAAATGCTGAATAATGACAAACTATTATCAAAATCATTGTAAATCAACTAAAGCCTTCTCAGCTAAAAGGTTTCGAGTTAAAATGAAAACAAGTGTGCACGTAAGAAATTAAAAAGAAATATTTGTTTTTGTCCATGATAAAACAAAAATACAAGACTCTAGCAATGATTCGCGACTATATCACCGAAGATGCCACATGGCTTGAGAAAGCCACTAGCAGCGTTTTCTAAATTTTATCGATTCATACCGAATGATCCAGCGAAAACCAAAGCAGCCAATTACTGAAAATTTCCTCAAAACCAACTAAATGCGATTAATATTCAACAGGGAAGAAGTTATCTTCTGATGAGAAACAAAAAACAATTGCAAATAATTCACAGTTGTTTACTTATGTAAAAACAAAGTTTTAGTTTTGTTTTCTGATTATTAAAAAAAATTCAGAATTATTTCATAATATAAAAAAATGATACATTTGAAGAAGAATTATAATAAGGAAAGTTCGGTGTTTTTCAACGATATAAATCGTCATCGATCACAATTTATCGTAGGAAACATATTTCGTACAGCCTTCTTCTTGTCATTAATCATATTGATTAACCATAAATAATCGTTGTGTTAAAATAGATTTGTTTAAAAGAAAATAGACATAAACAACGTTGAACGATATCTGACTTTCATTTGTTCATGTTAAAAATAAATCATAGATTATTATCGATCCAATGAATGACTTGTGAAACTAAATTGGAAATGCCAAGTGAATCGTAACTGCCGCCAAAATGACTATTATAGTGAGCATTTGGAAAAAATCCTGTGGAATAAGGTTGCCTTTGAATGCAATCATAACCCGAATAATAGTCGTAAGCAGATTCAGCCACATAATGATTCATAGCGTTTGCAACTCTATGAAAATGGTTTAATGTATAAGGATCCATAACTGATCTTTGCATCGTTGAATGGTATAAAGTAGTACTAACAACCAAAGTATAAAATATGTACACCAACGGTTACATTTATATCCAATTTGAGTAGGAAGTATTAGTCATAAAAATACCACAAGTTATATTGCAGGATATACTAGACGCGATCAATTAAGAGTGCTTGATGATTCGTTGTCGCCCAACCAATGGTTAGTTTCGTACGAAAAAAATATCTATCTATTATTTATTGTCATGTCCTGAAAAAGAATAAAGAAGTCATGCATCGATATATAAAATTTACACGTAGTCATGTTTGTTGGCAAAAAGCAAATGATATCCAGTCAAAAAAACTTACCAACATTTGCATTGTCTACTGTGTTTGTTATAAAACATGATTGTAAACAAAGAAACAACCATTTTTCGTCGAATGCATGACTTACCGTGTTGTTAACGGGTGATATGATTTTTCATGTACAATAATTGCGTCTCTAAATATTTTCTATTGTGCTCGAAAAACGATTGAATCCAAAGTAATACGTAAAATCTTGTATTCAACATATGCATTGAAATATTTCTTCAAGAATATATTATACAATGAACTTTTATCGTCAAACATAAGTTTTGCGATAAATATCGATGAGCATGACTTTAACAAAAACAAATTTTCATTATTTGTTTCATCACGAAAGATACAATCTATTTTTTATCGAAATATATATATTATATATTTATAATGATCATGGAAAGGCCATTTATCTTATTTAGATATGGGTTTTGAATATCACTGATAGGTATCTCTCCTGTTCGATTTTCGGTGTATCTATTTACAGACGATGCCTATTGATTGTCAATAGCGATAGTAAATGTTTTTGTTGTGATAATGAAAAAATAAAATTACACTAATGTTATGTTTCGAGCATTTAATTACATCTCAGAAAAATTTTATATTTTATTAGACTTCACACAACAATATAAGGCCTACTAATTGTATAGTCGAATAGAATTATTCGAATATTTTCGGATTTCCTCAGTTCTAAATCAAAATATTACTTTCATAAAATTCAATATTTCATCTTTTTTAAGACTAACGTTTGAGCATTCATTCTGAACTCTTCTTCGGATGTTAAGTGTAAAAGCAGAGTTCTTTCGGAAATCTTTTATCATATGCTAAAAAGTTCAGATCAAATATATGTTTGCCGCATAATCGAAGGTTTACTTGAATATCTATATCTATATATATTTATTTTTCTGCATACATAACGAAAAAGAGAGCAACAATTTTTGATTCTATGGCTGAGCGGCGATTCGACCTATATTTCCTCTATTTTCAAAAACGTCCTATTTTTGTTCTATATTTTAATGAAAATTCCTATTTTTCCTATATTTTATCGAATAAAGTAGGAAATTTCCAAAAACCTCTTAATTTTGCTATTGCCTTTAGACGAAAAAAAACTTTTAATGTGTATAACCATGTGTTTTGAACAGATTCTTGCATTATAGTGAAATTTGTTTTAAATAGTATTTTTCCTTTCATCTATTTAGTGGGCTGATTGAGAAATTGTTTAATACTAAGTACAAAATACAAAATAGTTCAAAAGAAAAAAACATTCACAAAATGATCATGTACTAGTTTCAGGTTTTTAGTGAGGTTTTAGTTAGATATAAAAGCTGTATGTATATACCCCTGGAAAAAATAAGTTTCACTCTGTATTTTGAAGATACTGTTACCAAAAGAACATATTTTTTTAAAAGGAACGACATCTTCTGAAAGCTCGTGAAATTTTACACCATCCTGTGTATATGCATTTTGATTTACACTTATTTATTACCAGAAAAAATTGATTTATGATAAAATACAAAATAAACTTGTGGAAAATAATAAGCAATACATGCTGATTATCAGGACAATAAAATTAGGTTGAGATTTTTTGGAGAGTCATGTCCGTAATCTGAAACGTCTCCTTTAATTTATGAGAATAGTATTTGTCTTTTTCATGTATTTGTTTTTTCAAAGCTTATGATCTACTTTACTGTTATTTATCGATTTGTGAAAAACTTTTATAATGATCCTCGAATTAGCGACTTATTTCCGTAGAAAAAATTACATAAGGATCTTGGCTACAGTTGAACTGTTTATAACACCTTCATTAAAATGATTTTCGAGCAGGACAGTTAAAAAACAGCAAAACAATTCAACAGAAACTATGAATAAAACATCCTATATTTTTGACAACCTTGATCCTCTAAGGATTCCTATATTTTTAAACAAGTGCAATGGGAGGCCAGTTCTATGGAAAAAAAAACTTATGATCAAATGCATATAGCATACACTATTAACCAACTAATGAAAGATGATTCATCTGTTTTTCTTTCTAAAATGTAACTTGCATATATTTTTAATTTAAAACCCTACATTTTTACATAAATAGATATGACTTTTTTTTAAATGATAGTACAATATTAAAACAAAGAATCATTTTTTCATATTGAGGGATCGATAAAATCGAATCCAGTTATGATAAATTCCCATTAAAGGTATTTGTTGATATAAAGAATGAGAATGCACATTTTATTTATCAGACTACTGAATCAGCTTAGTAAATAATTAATTGCCACGATTATTATCTTTAAAGTATCTCATTTAAGGTGGGTTTTTTCCCGATAAAAAAATGACATTTACGTTCATTTGAGATGTTAGATTCATTAATGAATGTGCGCAAATATTTCAACCAACATACGATAATTATAATGACACTGACAGAATGTTAAACAATCATACAATAAAAAGACGAACAGGCATTGATGGTTTCTTCTTTCTTACTATCTTAGTCATTCATTATTTACCTATCAATGAGATAATGACTATTGAATTGGAAAACAAAAAAATGCACCATATGCGCCATAGATTATTGTGTTTGTTTTTCTAATCTTGAACAATTTCGTCTGCGTGACTCTACTAAAACTTCATGGCATGAGTATGACTCAATAAAACCCATCAAAAGCAATAATAATAAGTTTTTCCATCAAAACTCACCAGAATACAGTCATACTATTTTTCATTTTATTTAAAATTTAATTAAGAGTTAAAGAAGTAAACGCCAGTTAGCCCTTAAGAGCCAGATGTCCCCCTTCCACGGGACATAGTATAACTTCAATAAAATCTACTATAAGAATTTTGTGCAAAACCTAACATTTTTCTGAACTAACATGATATTCTTGATTATGAAGAGATAAAAATATAATTATCAAGTGACTCATAGGCCGAAGAAGGACGCTGTGAAGACTCGTGATTTTTTTAAATATCAAGGAGCGTTTCTTATTCATATAATCGATGTACGGCTTTGGTTTTTTAAGCGGTATTGTTAAACGTAGTGTTGATATATCTCATGAAGTCAATCCGTGAATTATAAATTATTCCACTAACGCAACATGCCATCATAAGCAATATATTCCGTGTATGAGATATTTCTCCTCACGAATAAATCGAAACATAAGAATTTCGACTTGCAGTTTCGTTCATATATAGCTGATATGCTATTTAGGTTGCCCTGAAATTTTCACCAACTTCTGGAGATATGGCATGTTGAAGAAAAGCCGAATTTTGCTATTTTTTTTGCAACCAATATCTCAATAGCAATGCATCTGTTTTTTCTGAAAATTTAAGCATCATATAAACTGATTACAAGGAAAATTTCAGATCGAAATTTCTTTCTTTCAGGTTTTTACAAGGTCCAATATTTCGACCAAAGCTATTCGAATAATATTCGTTCTTCTTTTTATTTGAAATGAATATAAGTCACAGTCACACGTTTTAACAGTTATAGTCTATTAAGTTAAACCATTGAATTCTATAGAATGAAAAACAAAATCAACGAATGTACGATGAAACATTCTTTTCCATGTTTCCTATCATAAATATTTTGATACATTTACCAACTTTAGTGAGTGTTCGTTCAAATCTATTGATTAATAAACACTTCTGAATAAAAAACGTGGGTATGCACAATCATTAACTATCAGTTGAATATCCAGTCGTGCTATTATAATACCCTGGTGATGACTGCAACTGGTTGATCTAGAACGTGAAACAAATAGAATTGAGATGCAATACATCTGTGACATTCATGTATTCATCTATATAATTTTTACGATAACGATCTATTTTTTTCATGAAATGGCAACAGTTAATTGTGTTAGCGAGCATGCAACAGCATTTAATATTAATGCTGATATTGTACCACGGGCCGAATAGCTTTACGGTAGATTTAAGGTAAAGTAGTTTGTTGTACTACTGCTAAAGTTTTCAACAGAGAGTGCCCATGTAAAAAAATCAGTTTTAGAGAGGTCGAAATCGATTATAATCATAGCAAAATCAGTAGTTAATCGATTGTTTTCATTTTTATGATTATAATCAATTGTTAAAAATATCTTAATTAATTATAATCATAAAAATGGCAATAATCGATTGACTACTGATTTTTCTATGGTGATTACAGCTAAAATTATTGATTAAAATCGTATGATTATAATCGATTTGTCATTGATTTTGATCTCTCTAAAGCTGATTTTTTTCGATATTTTTTTACATGGGTGATTCTCATGAAAATATACTCATATTTTGTGAACTTTTATCAGATATTTCTTGAATATATGTTTACGTTTGTTAATATGAATATAGGTTGTTTCACTCTGCATATAGATTGAAGTGAGAATCAAGGCAATTGTAGGATTTATCACGAGAATTAGATTACTAAAAATAAACAAATGAACACGAGTAGTATAGAATTTCAGTTTTGAAACATTTTAAAAGAATTCAAAATTTTTATCAACAAGAATTTAGAAAAATGTTAAAGATATTCCTATCCTTAAGGTAATGGGACATTTTATTTTTGCGCTGATAAAACGGTGAAATCGATTATTTTCTTGAATTTTTTCTCTTTTACTTTTGGACTTTGAAGTGTAGAGCTTTTGTGTTTGTTTACAAGAATATTTTCATGAAACATAATTTGATCAATGTGAGACGTATGAATCAAAGCCTTCTGATCAATAACATACAAACATTTGCAAAGCCTTGATGTTGACAAAGCGAAACCCTGGTAATTATTGAAATAGATGATTTGACAATAACTGTGGTAATGCCTATATCCATCAAGCGGCTTAACTATAGTTAAAGTAAAAAAAATTTAGAAAGGCAAGAGGAAAAATATAAGGTGTTCATTGAGACGTATCATGTCTAACCAAACATGCTGTGGCCTTATACCCAGAATACCTATTCATAAGCACTTTCATTTATATTTTAGATATGACAGGTGTTCTATTATAAAAATAACAAAAGCAATGACTTGTCTTTTTGTATCTAGCTGTATAAAAAAATATTGATCTGAATGAACGAGAATTTTTGTGTGTCAATACCATCGAAAAATGTTTCATAAAATCTACTAATAAATTAGTATTTTATTAGCAGACAAAATACGATTTATAAACGCAGAATTTGTTAACGAGTCAAACAGTTTTTTTTAGTATTGATGATTAAATGTTTTTTTCTTTCTCACAAAAATAATGTTCCTTTTAATGAAACTTCATCAGTACACCATTCACATCGATATATTATTGGTAAATTATTGACAGATAATGAAACAAACTAACATGAATGATATAAAAAAAGAAAGGCTATTGAAGCATGATACATAAGATAGAAAGTGATAATCTAAATAAACGATCTAGCATGATAAAATACGAATACTGTGTAGGGTTTTTACGTATCTCTTTGCCCAGTAATCACAATGAATAGAAAGGCACGAATCAAAAGAATAATGTGTCTTATATTAAATGGATTTTCATAGATAAGCAGCATGCTCATTTAATTCGAAATTATCAGAAATCTATCAATAATATTTCAAACGTTATTGGTCATCAAGAGTAATTCGAAATTTGGTTTGTTTGAATCACTTTAATGTAACATATTAATCGACAAGAGTTCCTAGATCAAAAACTTTGAGTTTAAAATGTTTAAAAGTGAAAAATAAAAATTTTTGAAAGACGATAGCAGACGCTCAACTGGGTTTTTCATCTGAAATTTATTTCATTAAAAAAAACGATTGTATTAATTCAATATCCTCGCTCATATTTTCTAGTTCTTTTTTTTGTAATTCACTGTAACAAATATATTTTAGTTGGAATATACTGACAAAATTGCTTGGCGAAAAATAATTTACATTCATTATTATTTTTAATCTGAGCACTGATAAAAGTGCTCCTCGAACTTTTATACCTATTCATTATGCTATTTCTATATAAAAACAAGTTTGCAAATGCATTTTAATTTGTGTCAGAAAAATTATTTTGAACACAGATATTATTTATAAAACCGATAGAAAAAGAGAACGTGATATTTATTTGTTATAATAATGGTTTTTAATCATATTTCATATTACTAATGAGGGAGGGTCACCGACTGTTCAATACCTTTTGCGTTGGAGCTATTTACATTATGTAGCTCCCGAGAAGTTATCGATACGCTGAAAATATTTTGGGCAGATAGCTTGCTGCTATGAAAAAAGTCCATTTGTAAGGTATGGTTTTTAGTGAGTACCTGAACTCCCCCACAGGAACCTTGAAAAAAATTGATTTTCGAATTTCGACTTGAAATTTTACATAGAAATACACCTCAACAAGAATAATGTTTTGTGAATGTTTTTGGTCATTGAATTTGTTTGTTTCGTCAAATCTGCTACCTTATTTAAAAGATGTAAAATAAAAATTTCACAATAGCTGTGTGTAATGATAGGAAAAGTAGAATGGCCTGAAATGGTCACGAAACACTATTCTCGTTAAGGTATATTTCTATGCAAATTTTCAAGTTGAAATTCGAAAATCAATTTCTTTCAAGGTTCCTGAGGGGGAGTTCAGGTACTCACTAAAAACCATACCTTACAAATGGACTATTTTCGTGCCAACAAACTATCCACCCAAAATATTTTCAGCGTATCCGGGAGCTACATAATGCAAATAGTTTCAACGCAAAAGCGGTTGAACAGTCGGTGGCCTTCCGCTGCAAGTACATTGACATGAGAATTCAAAAAATCTAAAGTACAATCAGAAAAAATTCTCCTTACACTACAGAAAATTTGACTACCCTGTTACTGATGACTGGTGTTTGAGTTTCGCGATATCATTATAATATAGGTCAAAATGAGAAAAAAGTGGAGCATTAAAAAGAAATCAATATTTGCAATAATTATCTCACCTACTTACACTTCACGGTCTTACAGTATATTTGATTGAAGTTTTTATTCTTGTTCCAAAGGGAATTGAATCTGTTATACACAATACAATTAGTAAATGTATCATGCTTCTCAAATATTTTTCTTGCTTACATAAACTATCAAAACTTTCGCAAGAGATAGAGATTGTGATAAATGTAATAGCTACTCATTCATATATATGAATTGTCAGGCTTTTCATTTGCTTTTTTTATATCCGTGACAAAAATCCCCCGATAAATCTTACAAGCATATGTCTGTTTTATTTATCAATTTTTTTCATTTAACTCTACGTTTTGCTTGATCAGGCACGATCCTTCTCGATAGGCTTTTAGTTTTTATCTTTGTTTTTTTTTATTGCCTATCTGTGTATCTGTATCAAACGCATGAATCATCGTAGCTACCAATCCAATCATTTTGTCAGCATTGTCATGATTTATGGGTCGAAAAGTAATAATACTTTTTTTATTGTTGGCAGGCAAATCATCAAGGTAATTAGGTAGGTTGTCCTTCGTCGTTATGCAAAATAGCAATCACATTTGTCTAGTTAGACAAAGGAATGCTGAACATGAGAAATTTCTTTTTCTTCCTATGAAAATAAGGACAGAGAAAACAAGTGGGAGTCGAAAAAAAACAAGACTATATATCCGAGGATAAATGCAATGCTTTGCTTCATACTTGCCTCAATTAACGACAACGTAGCCTATACACATCAAGGATAGCAATGTCTTCAACATCGTTAACTGCGCCTGTTGATAAAGGCTCTAAAGGGTAAAATTCAATTGTTTTAAGCTTATCGATATTTTTCAAAAACCAAATTGTTGATTTTCATAGTGGAATTATTGGTGCCAGCACTTTACCATTGGTTTCAGTATGTTGTATTGGCTTATTACTCTTGTTGCTTGCCTCGACCATCGTCTTGGCTCTTATTCCAATCTATTTGGGAACTAAAGATTTATCAAGTAAGTAGATATATATTTAAGAAAATGATCTAGTCTAATATCACATGCCGATGACTTTATGAGAATAATTCTCTGTTGAAGATCTTAGCACCACTTCGACACAATATCTAACTTTAAATCCATCACCAAGCGTTCCAGCCTTAGGTGATACATCAGCAGCTGACTGTGCTACTATCGCAGACGCAGTAAGACAATGAATTATTAAGATTCCCACTAACAATCAATCGATGCTTCTTTTAGATGAGTAGTGCAGTTGGTTCACCAGGCTCACTGACTCCAAGTCAATGCACATTTGCTACGACACCAGGCAGACGTCGACGAGCTTGGTATGTTTATAAATAAATGAAATTTTTCTCAATTTTGCTTCTTTGGTACTGCAGGCCAATGAGTCGCACTCGTCGTCAGGGTGGAGCGCTTCTCTTTATAAAAATTGTCATTAACTTGCTCAGATGCCCACGTTGTCGTAAAAGATCAAATCTTGCAAAATGGAAGGGAGTAAGCTTCTCGGTGTCATTCTTTTTCTTTGGCCCTCGAACCTGTAGTTTCACAATTGCAAGTATTGGCTCCTCAAGCGGTAATACTATTTGATGCCTAATTTATTTCATAGTCATTTATTTTGTTTTTCTTTCTCGTTTCATAGTATTTAACCGTCTAACCACCGAGACTTCGTCAACAACAACTACAACGACTTCAACAAATGCCGCTACTTCTGCTAATCCAAGTGGTTAATACAATTATTTCAACACACATAATTAACACAAAGATGACTCTATTGTCGATACTTAACATAAATACACTAAACTGGATCCTTGTGATGCTACTAACTTTCATACTAATTTTCTTTTCTATTAGTTAGATTCTTTTTCCGAGTCGTATTATTTTTTTTCTCTTATATTTATCGTACGAGGATGTAAAAGAAGCAACCACACACCAATAATCTATATACGTACATCTCTACACACCAAGAACCTAACTCTCGAATTTTTTTCTTATCGTATTTGTTAACAAACATATGCCATTTCGTTTCCTTTTATTGTTTTTTTTCATCTTCAGACAATAAAATTATGAATTACGAATGCCTTTCGTTTTTACTATGAAAAGATAATAAATGAAATCTGTTTCAGGGTTATATTTCGTCGAGTGTTTTAATAGGCAAGTGCATTGCTATTTATTGTGTATTTTAATAGGTAATAATCGTTTCGTGAACTTTGAGCCGAATAAACATACTTTGACGATATAAATGCGTCCATAGGAATCATCGGTATGATTTAAGCGGACGAATTATTACTTAACAATTATCGTATGATTTCACCTATTCATCTGTTCTTTTCCTTTTGTGTGTCTGTTTTAGCTATGAGGAAAATGAATGATGTGCAGGTGATTCATCATTGGCTTGAAAGAACCTTAACAAAATTTATCTAAATTAAGAATTTCAAAGAGACAACATGTATATTTATGAAATGATAACGATGATATGAGTCTTATATTTTTTTATCGTGTGTAAAATGAAAAGATTATTCGTGTCAATATGCACAACATTTAAAAAAAAATTCTATACTGGTCAGTTTGTAGAACGATGTAAGTATTCACGTGTGGTTTATTACAATTTAAGTTTTTTTAATCTAAATCCTATAAAATTAATCAATCTCACTGAAAATGGAGAATGTTTTCTTATTAGAAACTATTCGGCTTATAGACAGAAGTAAGAAATAAATTCTTTTGTTTTTATTTTGAAGAAGACAAGTCACACCGACTTTACATTGGTTTTAATTCTATCAAAATATCATTAGAAATGGCTTCTTTCTTATTTTTCATGCTGATGACATCATTAAGTATGATGTGTGTTGGTTCTTATCAATACCAGCATCCTAACGCTAAATTAATGGTGATGAACGGTGATCCGACTTCAGGTTTTATTAATGTTCGTTTACCTCCCTACAATGCAACAGGTGATGGTATTACCGATGATACAAATGCTATTCAACGAGCTTTGAATGATACTGGTAGTATGGGTGGCGGTATTGTCTTCATACCCGAAGGCAATTATTTAATTGCTAGTCATTTGACATTACCCGCTGCTACTGTATTAAAGGGTGTTGCATCGCACGTTCAAAGAAATTGGGGTGATCCAAATAGAAAATCTGTTTTTGGAACAACACTTTTAGCGATTGCCGATGCCGGAAATGAAAATGGAACAGCTTTTATTTCTTTATCGGGCGATAGTAGTGGTATTGAAGGCCTACAAATATTTTATCCAAACCAAGTACCAAGAAATCCACCCATAGCTTATCCATGGACAATACGATGTGGACAACAAGGAAAGAGTATTGAAAATAATTATGTTAAAAATGTTCTATTAGTTAATCCTTGGAAAGGTATTGACGCCGCAACATATGAAGCGCCTCGTCATTGGTTTGAAAATGTTTATGGGCAACCATTAGCAATTGGCATAGCTGTTGATCAATGTTATGATATTGGAAGAATCAGTCATATACATTTCTGGCCATTTTGGTCAAGTGAGCCAGAATTATGGAATTGGGTTAATAATAATGGAATAACATTTTTATTTCAAAGAACTGATTGGGAAGTCGTTGAAGATGTATTTAGTTGGGGCTATCAAATTGGCATGGCTTTTCGTACGAGCGCCTATGGAGCTTGCAATGGACAATTTACAGATATCAATTTTGATAATGTTGATATTGGTATTGAGGTGTCATATACTCAAACATGGGGCATTTTATTTTCGAATTTAAATCTAGCTAATGCCGGCGGTGGCTCAAATCGTATTGGAATATTAGGACGCGCAATTAATAGTACGAAACCAACAGATGCATCTGTAGTTGTACGTGGTGCATCGTTTTGGGGTGTTTTTCATCAAACAATTGTTTGGTCACATGTAGGTTTAATTTCAATCAGTGACTCATTGTTTGCTCAATGGAATAAAACATCGCCCGGAATTGAAATTCAACGTGGACGAGCTATGATTAATAATAATTATTTTGGCGATAATGTTGGAAATGCGGTAACAGTGTTGGATGGGGCCGATCGCGTTACTATCACTAATAATCATTTTAATGGAAATAGATTGAATGTAGTTACTAAACCTACTGTTTTAGTGGCGAATAATTTAGAATAAAATTTCATAAAATCCAGGACTAATAAAATTTATTTTTTACTTTTCTGAATTGAATGATTGATTTAAATAAATAGTAGAGGTAATAGAAATTTTTCTAGTACAACTTTAATGGGGATTGAATAAAAAAAAAGGCAATCTAACAACTAATGATAATAATTAGGAAAAAAAAGTATTTTGCCAACTCTGAGACATGTTTTCTCACGTAAGTCACCGAAAATACAACAACAGAAAAGTGTCTATATTTCACAGAGATGCAAACAACAATGTAGTCTGTCGTGATCCTTGAATGTTTACAATCCTGTTTCAACATTCTTGTTCGATTGAACTTTTCAAAATAGATTGTTAACTAATAAATGAGGGTGATTCATACGAGACGAAAAAAAAAGTTTTTCGGTTTCACCTTCAATCGATGTTTGGTTACAGGTACAAAGTACAGTAGTTATCATGAGAAGCTTCAATAATTTCTAGACTTTATGTTTTCGGAAGAAGCACTTTGTTTTCAAATAGACGTTTTTCGTAATTTAGCGAATTATGTAAGAATATTTTCAAAAAATTGATGGCTATGAAATAATCTCGTAGAGAAATTAAAAACTAAATATATCGATGAGCTACACGACTGCATGAAAAAGAACTCTAATAAATTCACTCTGCTCATTAGATTTTTCCGTAAACAATCAAGATTCTTACATTATTTCTATATAATAACTCTTGATAGAATTTATATTTTACTCTGCAATAAACTTCGTGTACTCATTCTATATGAGTAACCACTGCTTGATGTTCATTTTTGTGTCATTAGTTTTCATAAAATACTTGATTTTCTAAATATATTTCTATAAAAAAAATCTTTATTTCTTCAACGGATAAACTTAATATTGAATCATATTTTCGAGCATGCTCAGAAAACTCTCTAGAAAACAGAATTGTTGTGTTCTTTTTTTTACAAAAATATCCATTTCTTTATACAATGGATACCATTGATTCCCAATTGTCACCCGATTTAATTTGTACTGGTAATGATAAATTAATATGATCATTTATTTCCATTGCATGACGAATTATATTAAGAATTTCATTTGTACGTGAATTTTTTTCAATTTCGAAAAGTAATTCATCGTGAATCTGTAAAACAAGATAAACTGGTCGGATAGATGTTGGACGGACTAAACAAACAGATAAAAATCATCCTTTTATATGAAGAAATTTCCTCTAAGTTTACTTTTTAAATCAAAAGGAAACATTCGATCTAATATTTGATTTATGCGTTCCATGGCCACTTTCATTATATCACAAGCAGATGCTTGAACAACAAAATTTATTGCTTGTCGTTCCATCTTTTTCAAAAGAAAATAAAACTCCTATTTAGAAAATTTGCATTCTTCTTACTCGAGCTTTCAGTATTTCATTCGATATCGTATGGGTTAAATCAAAATATAATGGACGTCCATGAATACTTTGTACATAACCGTTTTCGAGAACATGTCGTTTCAAATCAACGAGATACTGAGCCATCGTTGGAAATGTTTTATAGAAATTTTCAACGAATTGTTCGGCTTCAATTATATTCATTTGGGTTTCACGAGCAAATGTTTCGTTTGACATTCCATAGAGAATACCATAACATATCTTGACAATAAAAGAAAATAGAAAGATAAATAGCAAAATAAAGAGTTATACTTGTTTAGCATTTTGTCTTTGTTCATGAGTGATTTCATGTTCTGGCTTTTTTAAAAGATCAGCAGCAAGCGATATGAAAAAGTCAGTATCAATTATTAAACGTGCTTTTAATTTATCGTCATTGGATAGATGAGCAAGAATACGTAATTCCAATTGAGAATAATCAAAAGAAACGAGTTGAAAACCTAGAAAGATATTTCATTGAGGAAAAACTTCGAAATGCGATTTATGCATAAGAAGAAGAATATCAATTCAGCACTTACGAGGGGACCACCAACTGTTCAATCACTTTTGCGTTGAAACTACTTAGATTATGTAGCTCCCAAGGAGCTATGAATACGCTAAAAATATTTTGGGCCGATAGTTTAAGGTTACAAAAATAGGCCATTTCTATTGTATTTTTTAATTATTGCCGTAGTCTCCCCCCTTCAGGGGCATTCGAAAATTGATTTTCAAAATTTCACTTGAAATTTTATGTAGCAATACATCTCAACGAGAGTAGTGTTTTGAATGCTTTTGATCATTGAATTTATTTGTTTCATTAAATCTGCTACTTCATTTAAAAGATATACAATAAAAATTTCACAATACCCGTGTCTAACGATAGGAATAGTAGAAAGGTCTGAAACGTTCACAAGAAGTTGTTCTCCTTAGCGAGTCTTTCTATGAAAAGGTTCAAGTCAAAATTCGGACATCAATTTTTTTAATGTCCCTGTGGGGGAGGGGGGCCCAGGCACTCAAAAAGGCTCATACCTTAGAAATGGCCTAGTTTCGTCACAATAAGCTATCCGCCCAAAATATTTTTAATGTATTCATAACTCATCGGAAGCTACATAATGTAAGTAGTTTCAACGCAAAAGCGACTGAACACTTGGTGACCCTCCCTCGTTAGTAGACATTTTTGATATAACCAGTGGACTGAAATTGGTAAATAATACATTTTTTTTTCCAGATAATTCCTTCTCATTATTAGATTGGCTCTAGTCAATATAGATGCGCACTTACAGGATTCATGTCTATCCGTGATTCTTTTTGATTCACAATTGTTTCAGGAAGTATTTCAACATAAAATTCTAATCCAAGTGTGATAATTTTAAATATATCGAAAAAAGAAAGATATACTATAAAATCTGGCACTGCTACAATAGCTCATTCACATCGAAAACGCTACATAAGTAATGTCCGTGAAGAAAAATCATTTTTCGCGTTATCTAATCTCACTGGTTCTCTCGTCAGGTGTATTGCTTCGCATTGTTTTTCTTCAGGTTCTAGCTCATAAGGAAAATTTAAAATTATATTGATCACAGCAACTAACCTCTGAATATATATTTGTAAAAGAATTTGCTGAAATAATATCAATTCAAAAATCTACCTTGGCAGATGCCTAATAGCCTTTTAAATTTTCTTAATCGTTGAGTTTCAAGGTAATAATAAGTCATATTCATGAGAAAACTTATCATACGTATGTACGCTGATGAATATTTTCTGCGAAGATTATGGTACCAAAATTCTAAAATATTTCGACTCAAATCTGAAAGCAATTTGATAGATTAATTCATCAATACAGCATGTCATTGATGGCCATCAAAGAAGTTCTCTTGCTTTTGTGCGATATTTTTCATTTATCATTACCTGGTCGAGCAACAATCATTTTTCTCAATCCAACAATCGATTCCTTGTGTAATGATTGAATAGAAAAACGCTTTGGAACATGTTGTAATGGTGGATTAGTGATCATCATACGTCCAGTAGAGGTTAAAAAGTGACAAAAAGCATAAGTACGCTCAGCCTGCCATGCAGCTTCTCGTCTCAAACGTTGTAGTGATTGCGGTTTATTTGGTTCATTAACACACTTGAATTGAGAAAAAGGCTGAAGATATAAATTTGAAAAGTTGAAATACCTGTTCAAAACGATCAATACATCGATCAAGAGCACTTTGAACTTGTCGATATTCTGTTATTAATTTTGGTAAAGGGTGTTTATCAGCGAGCACCTTTAAATAGGATTTCTTCAGACATATACGGCCATGTGGTGTACGTTGTACTGGTAGATGAAGTTCCCCATAGAGAATCTAAATATAGGTTCGATTAGAAATAATAGGAGAAACAAAATGAAATAATTTTATTGACTCTGATAAGATCTTTTTGCCTATTCATTTTAAAACGACGTTTAACTAAACGATATGCTTGTAATTCAAGTTTATTCATTAGAGTCTAAAAATCAATTATAATCAATGAGAAATCAATAAATATTAATAAAAAAAATTATATACTAGAAGATCTTCTCGTGCATTAATCAATTCTTCACGATCAATTAGAACGCCATTGAGTAACATTTGCAGAATAATATTCAATGCTGGCATTTCAATATTTACATAATAATTCCATAGATTAATTTTATTCATTTGTTGTTCAATTCTTGGAACAATCGATGCATAGAGAAGAACTTCACCGGCAATTTTTAAGCATGCCATTTCACGATGATCATCGTCTTTATAGGCATCAAGACTTTCTATCAATAGAAAATCATTTTAATCATTATATATAAGAATTTAGTCCGCTTACTATCAAATTTCAATACACAATGATGTGTTTCAATCCAAGTTGAGATTCGATCGAATTCAATCGGATCTTGTTTTAGCCATGCACATATTTGTAGGTCAATGATTCGTGCTAAAGAAAATTTGTAAGCTATAAATAAAAATATGCAAAGCACAGAAACGAACCATATACTCTAGGTATAGCTAAATAAGATGATAGTGTAAATAATGTATGTAATGCATTGAATACAACGGCATTATGTTTTCGATTCATTAATTTTTCTCGAATGTGAATAAGAGCCGACATTCGATGCTGTTGAAAGTCTAAAAAGAAAGTTCTTGTTTTAGTTTAAGAACTTTTGCTAACGACACAAATGACCGTGATTTGAGTGATATCGATCGATTTACAGATCTAATTAATTCGCTTTAGTCTTCACTGACGAGGAAACCTCTCCAACAGTAAAGTCACTTTTGAATTCGGACTTTGTGCACAAGACAAACCAGAATGAAGTATACAGTAACTCAAAATAATAAATCTTTCATAGGCTTTCTACTCATAAATAGACGTGCCGGTGAGCAAAATCACAGTTCAAAATGCCAATATTCAATCTATATGTCTATACAGTCCGATAAGGTCTTGTTAGTTAAGGCATTCGTAATCATCACCTTCTGTTTTTGCACATGAAAAATTCTAATAGAGAATCCTTACTTCAAGGCAATGGTATCTTACATTGTTCATCTTCTGCAACATCAATTATATAAACTTTATGAATACTGAAAGCACAAGCCACATATTGTAGATATAATTCTTCTTGATTGTTAATATGAAAAACCGATGGATCTAATGAAGAAAAATAAAATAATCCGAAAATTTATAATTATCAAAATCACTTACCTGAATTCATTTTTTTTATCTTCTTAGTAAAACAACTAATAGCAATCGTTTCTTTATGTTCAATCATTAGAATAAATTCTGAACAAATATATTTTCCATCAACATAAGCATTACGAATATTTATATTTTTATCATCAAGCAAACATGGAAATTGAATAGTCGAAGATAATCTTGGCGGAGATAAATCCCTTTCATTTTCATTTTCCTCGCCATCGGAATCTGTATCTGAATTTGACACATGTTCTTCTGCTAAACAATATAATAAAGAGTAAACTCTTCAACTGAAGAATTATTCACTGAAAGTTGAGAGTATACATGAGCGAAGTCTGGAAAATCAAGATGAGGTGTCTTCGAATTCTAATTAAGTCCCGAGCTTGTACCCAGAAATCAGATTTTCTGAGTATTTCCTATTGAATTCTTCTGATTCATTCTAGTTAACCTCATGGAACAGAATATTTTGTTTCTAGGCTATCTAGTTCTATGTCGCTAAGTTATTCAAAGTAAAATCTACCTTTACTGCCATTCTGTGGTTTTTGAATAACAATACCAAAGCCCATAGCTTGTAAATCTTGCTGAAGTAAAACTTTAGCTTCTTCGATAATTTCTCGTGCTGCTTGGGCATTAGTTAATGGTGATCGACCAGGTACAAATATACAATATCGATCCTGTCGTGTTTGGCCTTGACGTTCATCAGCTAATTGTTGTGCTGTTCTAAATAGAATTTTATCTATGCTATCTAATCAGCAACATAGAATTCTTACGTTTGAAATGGAACTGCTTTTTTAATACTTCGTTCAATTTCATAGGCATCTCCATTGGCTAAAGACGCAAGAGTCGTAAAACCATCTGAATAAAGTTGTCGAGCTCGACAAGCATTTAAAATCGAAATTCGAACAAGTTCGCATAATTCCTATTGATTAAAATTCAGATTTTTGTTTTTCAAATGAATTTTACCAAAAAACCTCCTACTTGTTTAATACCAAAATTTAATCTTGATTGAAAACCGTTTAGTAATTGTTTTAAATTGTTCCATGAAAGATGTTCAGCAAATATTTGTACAATACATGTAAATGTAGCTGTGGTTTGTTGCAATTGTTGTACGAAACTTTTTGTACATTCATATTTTCGTATCACATCACACATACTTTTTTCCGATAACAAATCATTTAGAATAAGTGCAATAAAAAATCTTGCATAACGTGGTCCATCTAATTTTTCTTCATATTCGCGTTTTTCAATACGTAATGATGCTGCTTTTTTATATACAACCATACCATTAACGCCAACTAAATGTGCGACATGTTGTTCAACGGCACTAGTTGGCCAAACAGTATGAAATACATTCCAATCGAGAGTTGTCAAAACCGAATTTATCAAATGTTGAGGAATGATCTAGATTTTATTTTATTTTTATATCGTGACTATTTTACGAGGAAGTATCCTTACGAGATAGACGAGATGTAAATCATTTTCGAGACATAGACTTCGCTGAGCTTTATTTAACTCAACGACAAGTTTAAGTCCATCATCCGGACTGATTGATGAGCTAATAATCGCCAAAGCAAGTTGTGTTGGTTCATATCGTAAACTACTTTCACTGGCACTATTTTCCTTATCTATACAATGAATGAGTTCATTGTCGCATAACCATCGAAGGCATTTATCGATTGTTAATTGTTCATCAATGATGGATTTATTTGATTTCGAACAAATATAGAAAAATGTCGATTGAATATAAGAAATAATTTGTTCTTTCGTATTGGCTTTTCCACTTGAAATAACTTCCAACAAAGCTCGTTTAACACTTGTATGAGTTTCGGCTTCGAAAAAACAGCTATTCACTGGTTTCGTCTTTTGTTGTTCGAACATTTTCCGCACTAGTTCAACTTCTTTTTTTGAACAAATTAAAATACTTTCAGCTGAGCATATTAAAAAAGGAACTAATAAATTCAAAATAAAACAAGTCATTCATTTTACCGTAATCGTCATAACCTTTTCGACCAGCTCGGCCAACCTGATAAAAAAGAAAGTTTGAATTCAAAAATTTAAACAAACGTCATCATACCATTTGAAGATATGTGCTTAGTTCAATACATCGACCATTTTGCAGTGGACTTCGAATAATCACTAGCCGAGCAGGAAGATTAACCTAGTAACATAAGAACTTCACACGTCGATACTCTTTTTAGATCGCTTTTAAAAACAAAAATCTCGTGACCTTTTTTTTCAACAGAAACAGGAAAATCTCCAGCGTAGGAATATAACACGATTTTATAATTACCCCAGTAGATAGTGTACTTGTGCAAACAATAACACGAATACTATTCGCACGATAAGCATTTTCAATAATTTCTCTTTCATCAATTGTCAAACCTAAAACAATCGTAGATATATTCAATCGATCTACCACAAAAGAAATTTCTATGCGTACCAGCATGATGAAAAGCAACACCCATTGGTATCGAACACGCAAGATCAGCATCAAGACCCGCTGGCTATAAAAATCATAGTTACTATAAAATAAAAACTGACTCTTAATCTATTTACAGTTCTACGTAATTGTTCGATGACATCTTCAAGTTTAGCATTATCAAATGGATGTATTTGTTTATCATCCATAATTCGTCGGAAATTTTTTGCTAATAATTTTCCTAAAACTTCACACCAATGTTTTGTAGAACAAAACACCAATACACTTCGACAATTATGTTCAATAACATTCCAAATAATTTCCGTTATGCCTTCACTGTCACCTTGATTCCATTGATCGGAAAACTGAAGTTGACGTATCGGCATAAACTGTTTATTGTATAGCATCGATTCAATTTTAACATATTGTTCAAGTGGTATTGGTCGAAATGTTGTTTCATAGATTTCTGCGTTCAACCATTCTGCGAATTGATTTAAATTAGGTATTGTTGCGCTCATACCAATAATTTGTACCGGATTCATAGTTGCTGGTAAATGATTATAATAGATTATTTTACTTAATAGTAATTCAAGTAGATATCCCCGATTCGTTTCACCTATCCAATGTAATTCATCAACAATAATAATGCCGATTTCATTTAAATCATCACGATTTGCTAATAAACGATTTATTATGCTATTCGCTTTTTCGATGGTACATATTATAATATGACTATTAGAAAATGCATGATGAGAATCACTTGAACCAGCGTAGGATGCGATGCGTAAATGAAGCGATGAGAAAAGTTTCTACACTTTGAATTTGTTAGTAGTTTTCATCAAATATAAAAGATGGGAAAAGAAAGGCTCACTCGAAAATAATTTGCTTTCTCTTGAACAATACTAACGTAAGGCTCGATAAACAAAGCTTTGCGTTTGGTTTCAAGTACTGATTTTATTAGAAGTAATTCAGATACAATTGTTTTACCAGCTGAAGCTATGAAAATGAACATATTTCAACAAACAAAAATAGATGAAAATATTGCTTTTCAAAGAACAAACCTGGAGCGGAAAATATAAAATTACGTTTTCCTATAAAAACAAAAGAAACTGATTTTAACAAGGTGGCAAATCGAAGAGTATACTTGCCGCTTGCGCTGGCTTTTTCAAGACATTCAGCTTGCCATGCAAAAAGATGGGATATACCAGAACGCTGATAACAATTAATAACAGCAGACGGTAAACTGAGCTCGTTTAAAGGTTTTGGGGGTTTTTCTAAATACAGAAAATGAGAACTTATTATTTCTCGAATTGGAATAAAAAAAAAGAAACTTACCAGCAACTGGTGGATGATGCACTCCATAAAAAGATGTTTCAGTTACCGCTGCTAATAAGGAATCACTCATTGAATCCATAATAAATGAATCAGATGTGGCCATTAGTATCTGAAATATTACATGAAAACTTCTCGCATAACTTAACCGTTCTAATAGAAAAATGCAATCGATTATCGATACATGAATTAAAATTATAAAGACTTTTTTTCTATTGGTTATTTAAAATTCTTGCGGTACTGCACGGATATATATATATATATATATTATGTGAGTCATTAAAATCATCAGATTGTCATAAAATTTTCATTATACTAAACTAAAATACGAAACTTTTGTTTGCTTGCATTTCTACTTGCAGTTTGTTAATTGGCAAGTAAGGCGATTATAACTTATCTCGAGTTTCTTCAAATATCATTCAAAATTTAACAAAGAGTTTCTTTAAAACAGGCTAAATCTTGTTTATGTTAGTATTCAACATCATTATTAATTGCAATGGCGTTCTTCGTAAAACAAAAATATGTTCGTACGCTTGTTACTCTCTGAGCCTTGAAAAACATAATCCGAACTACTCAGATGAAACTCGTTCTGAAGTCTACACTTATTTATTATTACATGAATTGAATCTGCAGTACGAAACATCACCATATTACCGACCCAAGGAAATTGTTCGTGCATTTATGTCAGGTCTATTCATTTTTTTTAAATAAATTTCACATATGAATGCTTGATTCAAGCGAATTAAGAACATCATCATACATGTCGAATTCTACTTTCAATAGATTTTGTTCTCAGAACATTTAGAACTTTGAATCATCATTACAATTGCATTTTCGATAAAAAAAATAAGTTAATTAAGCTTTTCTGTTGTCTTTTCTTTTTCCAAATATGAACCTTGACAAACTTCTCATTCTTCTAAAAAGCATAACAATGAAATAAATGTGAATGGCCTCCATTTTTCACCTGTATCAGACGTCTACATAATACATAAAAAGAAAACAAACAAAATCATAAACAAGGGCAAATCTGATAGATCATGTAATCTTTAGTGTATCTGCATAATTTTGTAAAGCACTTGATAAATGTTCAATACCCATGGCATTTGGATGTAAACCATCACTTGATACGTGCACTGATAAATCAAAGTCTAATTTTATAATTGAAAAACGTTTTGATTTATTTTGATTCTTTCGTAATTTTTTTAATTTTCTATTATAATTTCTAATCCGTTTACGTATTGACTTTCCACCATTATCGCCATAGGTACGAAAAAACACGCTTGTTTTTGTTCGATCTGGTACAGTACATACAGCAATTGTTGTTAAATATGAATATTTTCGAAGAATTAAACGAAGTAATGTTTCGAATTTAACAATAGCCGACTGAGATTTTTCACGTGCCAAAGTATTTGTACCAATCGCAATTATTAGATGTTTTTGATTTCTAAACAACGATCCAAAATGTTCTTGTTGGACGAGAGCTATTAAACGATCAATTGTACAACCACCGATCGATTCAATATGAGTTTCAACCGATTCAGAGGGTGTTGTAGTTGGTTTGCGAACATGATGTAAAAGAGAATCGCCGATTAAAAGCATCTGAAACAAATTTGGCGCGATAAGAAAATAATCTAAATAAACCACTAATAATTAACTGTCTGTTACAAAATATAGACAGATTCATTAGGTCACAAGAATAGATAATTTATAAAATAAGGGGAGCAAGTTCGTATTCAATTGTTTTATTTTTCCTTCTTGAGATCTTTGCATTCGGATCAATGAGTATCTTAAAATTATCAGGATCGATATGATTTGAGAGTACTTTGACTCCACTACGGAGAAAAACGTTTTTGAAGACAACTGAATTATATATGTAGTGAGGATATCTTCATGCAATGTGCATTATTTTACGCTGCAAGTTTTCTATAACACAATGTTTAATAATAGAAGCATCACAGTTTTTGATTATAGAAATATACTTGAATTCTCTTGGATCATCATCCGATAGATTCTAAAACGAGAGAACACTCTCAATTAATCATTCCGATTTAAGATGTGCCAGCGTCCAATCGTTTATCAGAGTTGAATATCAGACAAAACCTTTTAGATTTCTATTTCCTGATATTCCTTCTTCAAGTACATCTGATTGATAAATGGAGACAGCTTTCTTGCTTTGAAAGAGAACATTTTCTGCACGACATTTGTTCACCAAGAAAACTGCTTATTATATCAGTAATCGTCTTCCATCCGTTCTAGCCCATGAATAAAAATTCATATATAACCAATATAGATTTCAGGGCGAGAATTTAGTTTTGATCTTAACTTTCAGATCGATCCTATTGTGAACTACGTAGCAATTCCAATTTAAATACTATCAATGTCTAGGTTCAATTGAGTTGATCATACGATAACAAAGCTTGATTAGTAATAGAACTACAACATGCTGTACCGTGCAATACAAAACAGCGATTCATTTTGAAAAACCTCTATTAACAGTGAACTTTACGTTCGTCCGATTATGTACCATGGCATTTTTACTATGTGACCATTAATGATTTTTCTTAGATGAAATTGCGTCCTGATCTTCATATATACTCGTAAAACGATTGAATATTTAAACAACAACATGATTTAAAAAAGAGATTTTATTAAGAAACTCAATTAACATTTTTTAAATAAATAAAACAAGAGCAATGATTTCGAACAAAAAAACTAGACGTATAAATATATATATCAATTTTACTTTGATGAAGATCTTTTTTTCGGACGATATATAAATAAAAAATGGACAATTGTTAACCTGAAAGCAAATCAAAAAGAATTATCAGTAGTAAGTTTCCCTCCAGATCCATTTTTGTGATTTGTTGTCTTCATCACATTTTGCTAATTTTAAATTACGACCATTTGTTTCCATACATAAATGTTCTTTATTGCTTCGAATTTGTTGCGTTTTCTAAACAAGAAAACAATTATAATTAAAATGTTGCTTTTTCTTAAAGCGTAAACGCTTCTTACATTATCCCATTGCCATTCGCCAATCGGATTCCAACGGCCATCATATTCCAAACAAAATTTTTTCTTTACGATATCATGATCAGATATGAAACAATGTTCACCAGACGCAATTTCACCTCCTTCATTCAAACGCCAAGACGCCTTGAATAAAAAGAGAATCAATATTAAAATTTAAACTTTAAATGAATAATTTCATCAGTGTGCGCACAACAAATATATAACCACAGAGAAAAAAGCAAGAAATATGGTGAATTTGATTGTTATATTAATAAAAGATATTGCTTATCAAAATTTATAATAGAAATAAATGAGTATGAATTAACCGCTAACTATTGTTTTGATATATATATCGAGTATTAGCAAATAGCTTAAATTACGGTTGCACAGGAAAAGTATTTTTTTCTTCTTGAATAACGTAATCGTTCTTGTCTCGGCCTGATTAAGTGTTTACTTGATGGATTAATTCATTCAAATAAAAAGAAACTTGTACATAATCTTGTTCTATATTGACTCAGAAAATACTCGAGGCATTATGTAAAACGTAAATAACACAGAGAATGAAAGAGAAGTTGTCTAACACATTTATAAGATTTTTTTTATTCGACAATTATTTTAACAGTGGGACAAAATTTATTTTAGAAAAGTCGATTTCCAAAATCTATGTGTTTTGCTTTTTTCTCTCATGGAATATATATAAATATATTAAATATATATATATATAGATTAAGGTGATTATCAAATTCAAACAGGATTACTCAAACAAGAGAAAAGCGATATCTATTTATTCACCAATCCTCTCATATATGGACTAATTATTCTATTTATCCACTTCTAGAATAATACAAAACGCAATTTGCTCATTAGTTTTTTGAAATCTTTATTTCCATCAGTCAGTCATACCTGTCCATAGCAACCAGAAACACCAATTGGTTGACCAAATGAAGCACCAAGATCATTTAAACAAACGGAATGTTGAACATTTTTACACTAAAATTTTAGATTGATTCTTGTTTTTGTGTCATAGGTTAAGCAAAATCTTCTTATATCTTACTTCACCCCAGCCAACATTGCTCGATGGTGGTGGATATTTTTCCAAAACATCATATGCTATAGTTTCCATAAACCATTTAAATGATTTACATTGTAGTTTTTCTCGAATTTTCTTTCTTTCTGATATATCACCAAATTTTAATTTACGAATAGCTGGCTCACGCCTATAATAATATTCAGCATATTCATCCATCCATACATGAGCTACACGTAAATGATTTATTGAGGTTTGATATGGACTTGTTCCAGGTACATGCGATGGATGACTTCGAGGACCTCGATAGGCATGCGCAACATGTGAGCAAGGTACCCATTCGACAACACCACCACATTGCCACACTTTAAATGAAAGTTCATATCTAAAGTTTTTAAGGGATATTTACACTTGCGAGAAAATCATTTAGGATTAAACTTACTGTTCAGCTCCCCATACTTTAATCCCTGGGTCATATGCACCCAATTCAAAAAACCATTGACGATCAATAGCTAGCAAACCACCAGCATGTGTTGGTGACCTAATAATAACAATATTTTGAACACAAACAAACAAGCAAACAAAACAAGAAAATCTACCAGTAAGGTTCTGATGGATATTTTCTTTTCTTCGCTTCTTGATCTGGTATTTGAGTTTCTTTATACAAAAATCCCCATTCCCAAATACCACGATAATTAGTCGAACCATAGATGTTTTTATGTTCTAACGTATTCCATTCTAGCCCATCAACAATCGGAACGGCTACTGCTTTTCGATTGAGTGCAATGCGTGTTAACAAAGGTGGAAGCCAATTAATAACCTAACAAAAAAATAATAAATTGGAGTCTTCTTTCTTTTCATTCTGTGTTGAAATTATTGTTTACAACATACACATTCACAATGAGCATCGAGAACAATAATAACATCGCCCATTGATTTTTGTGCACCGATTGTACGTGCTTCAATTAGACCAACACGCTTGCCCGTTCGATAGAGTTTCACAAGACCATTCCAACGTTTAATATATTCTTCCAATTTCTCTTGTAAAGAAGCTAGAAGTACAAAAATATGAGGTATAGATCACTAGTGACTGAGTTCACTTTATAGGTCTATTCGCCATGGAAAACAAGAGAATTGACAATACTGTCTCTTGGAAATAATATCTGTTTAATTCTCAGTGTATCGAAAATTAACATACGAGTCACCTCTGAGCATATTATCGAAACTAAGACTTTAAAAAAATTATGTTTGTATACAAGAAAACCTTTTGTCAAATAATCACTCGCTAAATGAAATAGAGCGAAAAGTTTGAATTAAATTCATACCATCAGTGCTACCATCATCAATAAGAACAACTTCTTTTAATAGTTCAGACGGTGAAGTATTGATTACACTATGCACAGTACGTAAAAGAACACCCCATCCTTCGTCATAAAAGACAAGAATAACTGAAGCTGTTGGTAAATATTGTGAATTTGGATAAATCCAATTTTTACATCTAAACGAAGAAGTATAATCAATAATATCTAAATAAGTATTCTGAAATCATACTCGTCTGGTCGGGTATCTTTGATACGTCTATCCATGGATATTTTATCTGAAACAACCATGTTAAAACCATATTCTCTAATTGATCTTTGTGCATCGTTCTCTTCTGACGGCGAAAGTACAACAGGTTCACCTATTGGTACAATAATGAAATAAAACTTGACTTTTCTCACATGTTCAAACGTTGTGTCTTTTTACCTCCTTCTCCTGGTCCAGTTCTTTTTGGTAAATCTTTGGGCTCATAATTTCCTAATGAATTACTCATTATTGGTTGTAAACTAACATTGTTCGATGGGTCAAGAAGTTTTCGAATAGGTTCAGCATCAAGATTCAGTTTTTTTTCCTAAATAGAATAAATCAAGGATTCATACAAAAAAAGAATTTTTCATACTTGTGGATAATCAAGTCCATTTGGTGCCGGGGCTAATTCAGTATTACTAGATTCCAGTTTGAACATTAAAAATGGTATCACAAGAATAAGAAAACCCAGAGCAATGAAAAGTCGAAGTGTGCGTCCTAGCCGAATTCTCATTTCGATAAATATCACGCTCGAATATACTGTTAAAAGTAACCTAGTCTACCGTTCGACTATCCTTGTGTTTTCATTGATTAATTACTGTTTACTAATACGCGTTGTGCTTCACACCGATTTCTATAAGATGGCGCTAGAAGCTGATATTTTATTGAAAGACAAAACTTGCTCTGTTGTCAATTGAACGATATCGAATTACTTTGAACACATTTAGTAATATAATTGAACTGACTAATTGAAATTTTACAGTATCATTATAGTAAATACAACATAACCTATGTCATTCAGTAGATTGAATACGTAAAGGAGTTTTGTGCATATTCTTCTTTCTCTACTATGGATGCACTTTGCAATACCACGACGCTGCAAACCAAGTTAACTTTATCAAAAAAATTCTTGTTTAAAACCAATGAAAATTTGATACAACATGAAATGCATTTCTGGTGATACACGACACTATCCATAATGATTGCTTTTACACTATATGACTGTTCGATTGAATATAGGGATTTATTTAGAGCTATCCATAAAGACAAAGAAGTAGATTTTTTTTCATCATTTTGTTTATGCATTTATTGGATACTTTGTTTTATTATTTTTAGTTGTTTGCCAATTGAATAGGATAGCTAATAAATAATCAAAGAGTATTGTTGTTTTATTTCATTATCAATTGACTGTGTTTATTCTACATTTATATATTTTCTTTCTACTAAATCAATACTTTATAACGGATAAATGACATTATTTAATCGCCTGATAAATGTTACCCATTCATTTTGTAGTACTAGGATCTGTGTGGATGTGGTTTTATTCATGATAGTAACTCCCACACTCACACCATATATGCTCTTGGATTTATTTCCAATAGAATAAGATCTTTTTAAATAAGAGTATATTTTTCACCTCAGTGAAGGATCTCTCATTATTCCCTGCCGATAGATAAATGATAGTACTTATTTCCGAAGAGAAGAATTTTGTGTTAATTGGAAAAAGTAAAATTACGGTTGATTCTACTGCCGTATCACCATTTGATGAAAAAAATTGACTAAATTTTCAACTTTTATTTGAGAAAAAAAGAAGAAAATGGAAAGAGGCTGTTTATTGTTGTTGATTGGGAGAGAGAAGGGCCAAGATTTGACGTTGTTATTCTTGTTGGCTGGTAAGAACCCAGGAGAATCATTCCGACAGTAGGATCCTATTGGATTCCGACAAGGGTCAGACAGTGAATATACCGAATATCATATGTGGTTCAATAAAACCGACGAAATCTTATAGGATTCCTGGACACGGACTTACAGTCGAATCCTTGGTATTAGATCCGATCAGATCCGATGTCGGATTTTAATGGGATCCAACTCTATCGAATCACCTTTGCGCTCTGATGGCTCAAAATGCTTATTTGATCGTGAATAAGAAAATTATTTTTTCCGCCGGGACCGACAATAGATCCGTGTTTAGGAATCTTATCGGTTTCTGTCGGAGAGTCGGATCCCATATGATTCGATAAGATCCGTTGTTGGATTCATGCACCTGGGAAGGGTCAGGATTTGTTGTTGTTGTGTTTCTAAACGGGAGAGGACTTGTCGTTGATGTTGATGAGATGACAGCAGTTGTGCTTGGTAAAACAGGTGGAGGAGTTCGAGCTAAAACAAAGAAAAAGAGAAAAATAAGAATAATTCGAAATTTAAACCGAAAAATTATTTCGACTTCAATTTGTAGTTATCTATCTAGTTCTTTTATAATGGAATAACCCAGGACAATGATTCCTGAAGAAGTATTCCGTGAATTTCCGGCGAAAGCCTGCCAGAAACTCGCTGTTTCCGGCCGGAACCCACCGGGAATTGTCCACAATTCGATGCAGGAATCCGGAAACCGTATCCGGCTACCAGTTTTGACAGGTTCCTGTCAATTCCGACCGGAACCGGATAAATCCGGCCACCGGATCCATTCACCGGAATACTACTTCCATGAAATCTCCGGAATACCACAGAATCCGCCGTTTCCGGGACCGGAATGTTCGACCTGGGAAATAATGAATTTCTACTAGAACTTTCGACTCAATACAGTGGAGTCATTTTCAATATAAAAACAGTTGATTTCATCCTGTTGAACATGTTGTTGAGTTCATCATGTTGCAGATGTTGCTTTGACTTGATTTTGTTGTACATGTTCTGATTTAATCGATATAATAATAGCATGAGCATAAGTTTACCTATGGAACTACTAATCTTAATAATAATAATAAATTTTAATCATAGGATTTTTTCAAATAATAAGAAAAATAAAATTAATTCGAAATTTTAAAATGAAAAGTTATTTCGACTTCAATTTGTAGTTGATGAACTCAACAACATATTCAACGAGATAAAGTCAACTATTAATATTGAAAATAACTTTACTGTATTGAGTCGAAAGCTCTAGTAGAAATTCATTATTTATTCCATTATAAAAGAACTAGATAAATAACTACAAATTGAAGTCGAAATAATTTTTCGGTTTAAATTTCGAATTATTCTTATTTTTCTTACTAATTGAAAAAATCCTATGATTAAAATTTATTATTATTATAAAGAAAAAGAGTATTTATTTTTCTGATGAGAAAATAAAACATAAATAACTGGGTGAAAGAAAGGTGTCATTAGTTGGGATCAGTTTCTACGTTTTCTAATTCTAATTAATTTACACTTTAATATCAATGTTTGAAAGTTATGAAAGTCTCGTATGGAATATTTTCATTAGATTGATACTAAAACTCTAAATTTTCTCTGTAGACTGTATGATGAATTCTTTTCGTGAAGAAATCAAATACTACATATCGGATCAAATAAATAATCTATAGTTCTCTCATTGAACAACACAGAAGAATGATGATACTCACATGATCCCAACGAATATAGGATGAATATTTTTCTTTACACATAAACGATATTTTTCTTCCAACTCAAGCGACCAACACAATGACTTTGTCAATCGTTCTATGTTCTATTCTTATTCTATTCATCTTGCTATATTCGTTGCCTAGGCAATTGACTATTAACGAATGAGACGAAAAGGATAAAACAGATGTTGAGAAGGACGAATGACCTGACATTGTTTTACATTCATATAACTGAGTATCTATACCCAGGTTGATCAAAATGGACTCGTTTACGGTCTGTTTGTCGACGGTAAACGATGTCAAAACGGTATCTTTACGGCAATAAATAGGCCGTATTTGCCCATAATACCTGGCACTGTAAACGGGACTGAATTTTCATGGTTTACGGCTGTTTGTGCTTCGCACTCTCATAATCATACGGACTGTATTACTGCGCTAGATATTACGGCAAACTTTCACCCGGAAAATAGTCGTAAAGTAACCGTAAACGGCCGTATACAGGCCGTACTGTTCGACCTGGGTTGAGTCGGGTGGGGTAAATTTTTTGATAGTTCGTTTCTATTCTTCTATAACTTTTCTATTTTATATTTGAGAAAAAACTTTGCTGCCAAACATGTAGTGCAAACATTATTCTGCATAACTATGTTTTGATTTTTAAATATTATCCCGGGATTGGACTGCACCAATTTTCCAGAAGCACCTATTAAAAATTCGATTTACCACACTCAAGTTAAATCAATTATTCTATATACTTTTAAATAGATCACTGAAAACCTAATTTTTCAAAGATCTATATTTTCGACTTCGAAAATGTTAACATCATCGTAAAGCTCACATATTTTTCTACAACTTCAAACAAATTTCCGGGATATAGACTAGAATAATACTGCATATGAAATAAGTTTCAGAGAGCGCCGAAAAAAACTTTTTTTTCTTTCAACCGATTTGGGCAAATGAATGATTCTAGGTGTTTTCGATAATTCATTAGAATTACTATTAAATGAACATAAAACAAAAACTTACGGACGAGGTGGGTGGTAGTCGAGCATCACCTAGAAGAAACTTTTATTCAAAATCAACATAAATTTTTTATGTATAATTTACATCGAGGCTGAACTGGAACATATGCATGTTGTTGTATTTCCTAAACGAGAATAAAATTATGCAACTTCATGCTAATTATTTTTAACTTTAAAATCTTACTGAACCAGCTTGAGTTAATGATCGTGCTCGAGATCGGGAGATGGGGGGGGGGGGCGATTTTGTCCATTGGGCGCCGGGGGGGCCCCAAGATCACCGGGTTGCATCTAAAAGGACCCCAGGTNAATATCTCTCAGCATGTGAGCATATGTCCACCGGGAGGCGATCTCATCTCCCGCAAGAGATGCGGCGGCTCCACCGTGAGATGCTGTGGCATCTCCAAAATTTCGGATCTGTGGCATCCCATGTTGCGAATACCGGATCAATTTTTGCGGTAAACCGCGGTATTTATCCGTTCTGCGGTAATGAGAGCCGGTAACCGGACCGGTAAAACCGCGGTTTACCGCCGATTTTCATGCGGTTTTTATTACATGGGAAGTCACATCATGAGAAGAAATCGTTTACAAATAAAAACACCATATTATCGTATCACTGTATATATCATTTCCAATGACTTCTTTGATTCTCTTTCTTTCTCTGTTTATTTTCAGTTCAACCCTAGATGAATGTAGTAAATTCATTTCGTATCTAGCGTATTACTAACTAAAGTTGCGGTCTAACAAATTTTATTCTCTCATTCTGTTGTTTATTATTATCTTTGATGTATGATGCGTACCATGCGTGAATCGAAAAAAAAATCATTTTCGTATCGCTAAATGATAAATACAATATAAGTCAAAGACCGTTACAGGGCAACTTTTGCCCCACTGCCGCCCCCACCTTGAAGATGAGTCATACATGAAAATTTCGCCTTCTCTTGTCTTCAGGGTAAAGCAGAACATATGATATAATCTTTAAAAAAAAATCATTTCATTGTCTCTCGATCTTTGCTAAACAACAATTATAACTTGCTTCGATAAACGTCAAAATGATTTTCAACTGGAAACAGTGCATTTGAATTGCATACGTTTAGTTTATACTCAGTAAAAAAATATTGGATCTTCAAATCCTTGATGATTCCATCATGGTCATAAAATAGACATCTGAACAAAGGATATTAATATTATTAATTGAAAACAAAAGGAAACTTTATCTCGGAGAAAAATAATGATCGTTTTCACTGCTTTTTATGTTAATAAATCAACTTAGGCAATATCCTAGATTATCTCGGAGAAAACAATTTTGTGGAGATTTTTTTACTTCTAAGCATTAATGTTAGAACGAATACTTGAGAATCACTACTCATGTCAAATAGTTTCATTTTTTCTATGAAAATAACTCTGGATTTGTGTTGAGTGTTATAGTATCATGTCTTTTCATCCAAATGAGAATCAGCATTAAATTGAAAAGAAAATTTCAGTAATTATCTAGCACAATAACAAATAAATAGTATTCGATATTAAAAGCTGCTTAAGAATTCTTTGCGGGATTAAAATATACATCACAATATAACTGTTCCTGCTGATCACCTGAAAGCTGCTTTGTTCGATCTACTTTATTATACATTAGTTACCAATCATTTACATATCTCTCTCAAACTACAATAAGGAAGCAGTTCATGTCATTATAAAATGCGAACAGATTTATTAAAGATTATGATTATTTTTAATTCTCTGCTACTTTTATAAAAGTGCTGGTAGTCTGCATTGTATGTCTATATTGTTATATAGTATATTTTATTATTATTGAACTCATTATTAAGGAATAAATAATAATCCAAACTTAAAGGAAAATCCAAAATGATGTATCAAATCAAGCGGAATTATTTTTGTTCAATGAATCATATGATAGCACATAAAAGAAATCAATTTAGAGATCCAATGAATATCTTAGAAAAACAAAACCGTGTCAATTAATTTTTTGAAATTGTATTTAATCTAACTTTTCTACACAGAAAGTTTTTCGAGCACATGAACAAGCACGAACGTTGACTAACTCTCATTTGATGATCAACTTGATTTCAGTAGTCATATGAAGTTAGGGACAAGTAGAACACGATCAATCGTAATGTTGAGCATTTATTAACATATGATTGGTTTTCAAGAGTCGAAAATAGCAAGTTGCCATACATTTTTCATTAATACGAGCATACTCCAATATTAACAAGACAGTTCACTGTGCTTGATTCTGTCTCTATCACTTAACAAACTTTTATATATTGTATTCATCTTGATATTATTCTTCTATTTTATATTTGAGAAAAAAGTTTGCTGTGCCATGTAGATTATTAGAAAATATAGATAGAATATGTTGATGTTGTAATTGAAAATTCTATTAACATGATCTTTTATGAAGAATGTGTGTCATTTGGTGTGCTTGTATTATCTTATGAGATATGATGTGTATTATTATATTGATAGTTGCAAGTTGAGCGATATTATTTGTATGCACTTGCCAAAGTGACAGCTATCAGAAGAGAAAAATTGGTATCATCACTTATATGAAATGAAATCTTTAGGAATAATAAACATTTTTGAACGGTTAACACTCTATCAAGATTGATTGTTGTACGAAAACATTAGAATATGTAAAGAGGAACCTAACAATGGAAGTTTATCGAAGCATAACTCAAGCAAAGAGAAGAACTCAGTATCATAGAACAGGACACTCATTGTTATCGTGGAGTTTTTGTCACATGGATTTACTATGATGCGAAACGAATCTGTGTTATCAGGAGCAGCTGTATGAATATGAATGTGAATGATTTCTCTCTGAAGCTGGCAAATTTTTTTCTGCTATATTTCTTTCATATGATTCTTGCTTCAATATTTGTTCGATCAGAATTTTATGGAAAAATCTAAACATAATTGGTCTTCTCATTTTCAACTTCACTCTGTTGTGGCATGAATTTTCTTCCTTGTCTTAAATTTCGGCTTCCTCAAAATCAAAAGAAGCAGCAGCAACAGCAGCGAAGACACATCAATTGTGTTATTTGAATCAATTTCTTTTTCAGAACAATATATAAATAACGTATTGAACTGTGTCAAAATCACGGTTTCAGTATATTCCATCGATTTTATTTCAATAATTAGTAATAAACAGCTTTTAAATTAGGAAAATACGCACTACAAGGTTTCGAATAATTCCGTACATTAAAAAGATAGAGATATTCCAATCTGCCACAATTGATTCGAGTTGCATCGTTTGTAAAATTACGTGTTCCTGTTTGTAGATTTTCATAGAAGATATAAAGTTTAATATTATTCGCTAGACATGTTTTGGTATGATCTAAAAATTGTTCGAGATAATCATCATGTATACTAACCAGAGATAGCTCAGTCATATGAGGATATTCAATAGTTTCGAAACGTCGATTATCATTATTTGCTTCTTGACTTTTTTTATTATTTTGCGGTGTCATATTCGATAACTCCAGTCTTCTTAATAGTGGAAACGATTTTGCAAGTCGAATGAAAAATTCGTGTTCGAACGGACGTTCATCAAATAATGATATTTTTTCAACGTATTTGAATAATCCACCGGAAAAATTGTTTGTTATACGATAATAATGTGTCTTTCTATACGGATTCGTATAAATAAGACACTGACTTTTCTTGTTCATTGAAAAATAATCAACACGAGAGGTTATTTCATAATCGTTGAAATCTACGAATGTACGCATAATATCTTCATTTGATGGTAGACTACTTGGATTGTCAATTAGTAATAAAGAGTAAATGTAAAAAAGGAATTTCTTCAATAATGGAAATCGATTAATAATGTCCGTTTTTAAACGATTGCCATCAATAAATGCTGTTTCCATATCGAGCAAGAGGTCCAAAGTTAATGTTTCAAGTTTAGACATTCTATATAAAAGCGGTAGGATGTATGCATAATAACTGTTTGTTCCATAAGTTGAAATCATTGAGAAGTGCTTCAAGTTTGGCAATTCTTTCTAGAAGAAAAAGTAATAAGCTGTTAAAATTATTTCTTTGTACAAAAAATACTTGTTTAAATAAATATTTGTTGTTACAAAATAATTTACTTTATTATCGATTGTTAACTGTTGATTCATGATGACACTAATTTTGACATGAAATGAACGAAGTCGATTGAAACGGCCATCGAGTAGAAATAGACAATCGCTAAAATTAGCTACTTGAACGTGTAATTCCAATAAAGTTGAAGAAGAAAAATTCACAAGTGCAGAACGACTGCTGAATGCGTCAAGATAGAACAAGAGAGAACCATGCAAATTTAAATAAATCAAATGTTTGAATACAGTCAACACGCGAGTAAATAGAATTATCATCATTTCTTGTAATCTATCATCGTCATCGCAATAAATGGACATGACAAGTTTTGAAATCTTATTTTTGAACTTACGAACGAAATCAGTATTATCTAAAAACAGAACAATGTTTACTATATTATTTATTAGCTATGGTGAAGGATGCAACATGATTCTATTGTAGACCACTACAGATATAGTGCGATGAATTGGTGTTCGCTGGTTACATGATCTCTATTATATACATATATGCAATTGAAGATACTGTGGATAAGAATCTTTATTAGTATTGAATGGGAACGTACACGACACTTTTTTTTCTGGCAAAGCGCAGACCCAATCACGGAACTTCACCATTAGGATATTTTTCAATTAAATCGCCCATTCTCAAGATTTGTTTTTTTCTGTCAATAAAATATTTCCGGTTGGATAGTTTTCAAAAAGGTCCGAAATCAAATGACTTACCGTTGAAGAGACGTTGCATTGTCTTATAGTCGATTCGATGAAGACCAAGTCTGCATAAATTTGGATACTCAGCAGCACCGAGAATACGTTCCATAGTTAATGACTCGAGATTTAGCCATTGGATATGATGATGAATCTGAGGCAACGTTTGAGAACAAAATCGATCGAGAATAACATTGTCCAATGGATGAATGTGGCCATTTGCTGAATTTCTCATCAGTGTTAAACGACCAGTAATGGTTGGATCACAAAGGATTTTATCGATTCGCTTATTTATACCAACCATAGAATTGAGTATTTCAACACGATTCGCTTTCTTAAAAATCATCAGAAGTATTTCATCGGGTAGATTCATCAATTGAACGCAGAAGTCCTTCATAATGATATTCATTTTCGGCATTGTCTTATTGCAGTAATGACAATAGTCTTATATATGTTGACTTGCCCGATTGCCCTTTGCCGTCAGCACAGTTAGCCCAGCCCGTTGCTCGTCGAAATAGGTAAGGTCACCAATAAACACGGCTGTTTCTTTCTCAGCCATTGACTGATTCTTAAATGATATATATATAATATCTTTGTTTGTAGCAATGAATTCAATAACATCGAAAGGAGAAAGATTGACAAGAAGATTCTTCATTCTTTACAAAATACATTCATTGTTTAACAAAAAGAAACTTCTAATGTTAGTTATTCACGAGGGAGAGTCACCAAGTGTTCAATCGCTTTTGCGTTGAAACTACTTACATTATGTAGCTTCCGATGAGTTATGAATACATTAAAAATATTTTGGGCGGATAGCTTATTGCGACGAAACTAGGCCATTTCTAAGGCATGAGCCTTTTTGAGTGCCTGGGCCCCCCTCCCCCCACAGGGACATTAAAAAATTGATGTCCGAATTTTGACTTGAACCTTTTCATAGAAAGACTCGCTAAGGAGAACAACGTCTTGTGAACGTTTCAGACCTTTCTACTATTCCTATCGTTAGACACGGGTATTGTGAAATTTTTATTGTATATCTTTCAAATGAAGTAGCAGATTTAATGAAACAAATAAATTCAATGATCAAAAGCATTCAAAAAACACTACTCTCGTTGAGATGTATTGCTACATAAAATTTCAAGTGAAAATTTGAAACTCAATTTTTGAATGTCCCTGAAGGGGGCTACGGCAATAATTAAAAAATACAATAGAAATGGCCTATTTTTGTAACCTTAAACNACCTTTCTACTATTCCTATCGTTAGACACGGGTATTGTGAAATTTTTATTGTATATCTTTTAAATGAAGTAGCAGATTTAATGAAACAAATAAATTCAATGATCAAAAGCATTCAAAACACACTACTCTCGTTGAGATGCATTGCTACATAAAATTTCAAGTGAAATTTTGAATATCAATTTTTGAATGTCCCTGAAGGGAGGGGGCTACGGCAATAATTAAAAAATACAATAGAAATGGCCTATTTTTGTAACCTTAAACTATCGGCCCAAAATATTTTTAGCGTATTCATAGCTCCTTGGGCGCTGCATAATCTAAGTAGTTTCAACGCAAAAACGATTGAACACTTGGTGGCCCTCCCTCGCCAATTACGAAACTTGAAAATGTTTTCCAAGCAAAGTTTTCCGGAAAGGTGCATAAGACGAGACCTTTTCTAGCAGTTTGTTAAGTTATCGGGTCTCTTCATTTTCGCTATATTTCTCTAATTACTCAGGCAACAAATAAAACTTTTTCAATTATACAGTAAAATCGACACTAATAACCGTTCTGAGCAAAAACTATTGGAAGACTGATGAAGGACTGCATAAGTTAATGAATAAAGTGAAATAATCAGTCGAATCCAATATTGATCACAACATTGATTTGAATTGGTTAGGAAACTGCTTATATGATTTAATATTGAAGTTATTTTATTTAGGATCACAGAAAAAAGATGAAAGTACCAGCAATTATTGTTTACAGAATTCAACCAAAGAATGACTCATAAACTTTTCGTTGCGAGTGCAACGTGCCACATGTCTTAAGTCACACTCAACTGTCTGAAGACCAAAACTGGATCCTTGTTTGAGTCTTTTACTAATGTAGTTTCCATAACTCAATCTTCTTTCTTTATTCTACAACACAGCTGTGTTCTTTCGTTTTTCTCACAATATGACAAAAAAAGAGAAAGAAATGTTTGTTCTCTAATTTCTCCTAATTAAGAACATTTCAGTCAATAGCTTTTAATTAGTATGTCGCATTGATCGATATAAATAAACGAGTAGAGAATGATGCATATTCAAAATAAAATTCAATCATTCTTTTCACATGAAGACAACTAGTATTTTTCTCATCATGAATACTTCGTCATACTCGTACACTTACAACATGCCACCTACTTCAATATCATATACTTTTATCCATATTATTGTTCTTCTGCAACTTCGTCGTGTCTATGCTGTTCATCTTCGTTTTATCAACAACAATTAGCAGCGCTTTCACCGTCTCCTCCCTATGACAACTATCATCAAGTATGGTTTTCTATTTAAGCGAATTATCATTTTTTGAAATCTTTTCTTGTTCGATTCCATCTTCGACCACAACAACTCAAAATGTAAGTCTAGCTTTCAAAATTTATTTTTGAAACTTTGATTTCTTCCAAATTTAGATACAACGGTTAACGTCAAAAACTACACGGTTATAATATTCGATATATACTTAACGAATTGTTTCAACGAGTAACTTATCCGAATGGTAAGATTAAAACTAGCATTGTCCAGATTAACCTATTCGTTTCATTGTTGTAGCTAGCCAACGTGATTTAGTTGCTCGTCACATTGGAGCAAATTCGAATTTGGTTTCAAAATCGACATCGTTTACAAACATTACGTGATTCTGGTGAACGGTCAGCAACAACACAAGAACTCACTGCTATAGAACAAGGCAAAATAGCAATTGACTCGAATGAATGAAAAACACGACTTCGTGAAGTCTCTAAATTCAAAAATGCTTCACCATGAGTTCGTCCTAACGAATCATCTTAATTTATGTCTCGTACTATACTATTTATTTCACTTGTATTCGTTTTAGTCAATAAAATAATTTGTTTTTCACATAGGCTACTTTTTTCTGGATCATCCCGTGGGCTAAAGGAAGTAGTAATTTCTAACATGTTAGTTCAGTCTGAAAAGTCTTGTAATCAAATAAAAATCAGCATACTTATTAGATGAATGCATTGAATCGAAACATTCAAATAGTCGAGAAAGCATTTTTCAACTCATATCATAAGAGCTAACATATATCTTCTCTTAAATTGAACCGCAAACGAAATGAGCCCATATTTGTATCAATAAGGTAAGCATAGACATTCCTTATTTACGTTGACGATGTGAAAGTATTGTCTCAGAAAATCAGGTTGTGATCTTATCAATGAAAAAGATTCATCTGTTCTGTTATTCGACCAATCGAAAGTCGCAAGATGATTCATCACAAATATATCAGTTTTTCTCTTCCATCCCAAGAGACAAACGTATTCGGCATTGACCGAACAGGTTGTTTAGTTTTGAAGAAAAATTTATCCGTAGAAAATGAACTTAATAAAAGACACAAAATATTTAAAGATCGAATCGCATATGAACATGACCCACCGAATTTCCGGCTAGATTATACGATAAGTATAAATTGATGTGTTGTGTCTGGTCATTTATGCACTATTCCAACAAGCAATATATTAGCATGAAATGTTTCGGATAGACATAATACAAAATTGGAAGTTGTTCATTAAATATGATCATAGTTGAAAATGTTTCATCAAGACAAAAACAAAACAAAAAACGAACACCAAAATTAATCGCTACGATCGAAAATATTTGAAAAAGAAAGTTGATCAACTGTACCAAAACGATGTTGTCGATCAGAATTATTATTATTCGGGCTCGAAGTTTTGTATATCATTGTTCGATTAGGTGTACTGAAAAGGACAACAAAAAAAGTTCAATTATATTAAAAAAAAAGAAAAATATCCTTACCTCCACTTCATAGGCCCAATAGATAAACGTTCATCACGACTGGATGTTTCATCATTGTACATCTGTTTTGATGACGAAGAGAACATCGATGATGAATCGAATCGATTGAGTGGTTGAATTTTTCGAATTAATGCCACTTGCTATTTTAAAAAAATAACACAATGCTTAAAATATTCGAAAAATAAAATACAACTTACAAGACATTCCGAGCTTAGCCGTTTCGATGCTGTTAAATTAATACTTCGTCGACGTGTCGTACGATGAATAAGTGGTATTGGTTTCGGTGAATATAACATCAGAAATGATTTAAACGATGATCGACGTCGACGACTCGATATTTCACTATTTGCACTCTGATTATCCGATGAGTAGATTTGTTGTTTTAGAACAGTCGTTGTTATAGATGAATGCGAACTTGTTTGAACTGATTGATCACGTTTTGAACATCGTTGTTGATTAATAAATTTATTTGTAAGCCGACCAAAGATTGTTTTCTTCTTTTTTTCTGTAAATGATATTTTTTCGATAACCATTCTAATCGTTTCAGATCAGCAGAATGAAAGAATACGGAAGAAATAAAATATATTTATAGAGAAATCGGAAGAAGAGAAAAATCATTGCTTGACCAATCAGACACGATCGTTGCTATTTATTTTTCGCTTTCACTTTTGACTGACGAAACTGTTGAACTGAAATAACTGTATTATTTGTACAGATCAATCGATAAGAATTAGAGTTTGGTTTAAGGGAAGTGTATTACACCATAACAGTTCAAGCATATCTCAGTTTCGAATAGGTCTTTAGGTATTAATTAGACATGCGACTCACTGATTAGCTCAATAGTTTGATGTTAAAGATAAGTTCGCATAGCAGATAGACTTATGATAATATTGACAATTTTGGAAGGTCAATAAGTTTTCACGTTTTTTAATATATGCAAAACAAAAATCGCAATGTTCGTTGCGCATCAATACTGATGATATTCAAACGATTTCATTTTATCTTCGTTCTTTCATTCTTGTTCACACCTTTTTGTTTTTGATGCATCATCAATAGTACATAAAATATCTATTGAAATTAATGATAGATATACCGTTGACTTTTAAAACAAATTCCAATTCTTATCAGTCTTGTAACATATATTAAAACATTCTTTTCGTTTAATTGAATATGTAAAAAAAAAGAAAGAGAATTCAATCATGTTTTCTGTAGAAAATATCGATGGGAATGTGGAAGATAATTATGAAGAAAACGATGTCAATAATTCACATGCTATTCGCTAGAAAAATACATGCACACTAGGATATAAACTATGTACAATTGTCAACCTGAATCGAATGATTCGATCAACGGGATGTCAATCGGTTTATTTCACTCAATTTTTATCGTTGACTCGTGTCTGTTTACGAGAGGCGTAATTCGATTATCGGGATAGTTATGTACAAAAGATCTAGGTTTTTAAGATGACGATCAATTCTTAAATTTATGAGTGTCTTTGTATGTGAAGATCAAAAAAGAAAATATATTCAATAGAAACTTGATGATTATGTGTGAAGAGAAAATTTTTATAGTTTCGTTTCTCGTCTTTGAATTTCAAAATAGATAAGCAAATTTTTTGCTCTAATTTTATGGGTGATTTTTTAATGATATGATGTTTAGGTGACAACCCATCGAAACTATAAAAGAAGTGTGTCTGAAAGCATGTTTCAGTTGTTTGATGATGAGAACAAGTGGCAGATGTAAATGAACGTGATTTTTTCTCAATAATGAAGAATTTTAAAAAAGTAGCTTCATTTTAAGTGAACTGTGTCCAGTTGAAATTTTGGGTAAATGTTTAGCACGTTTTATGCAAAGTGAAGGGGCTAATTGTTTTTTCTTTTGTTAAGAACTTATTCAAAAAAATAGCAGAGAAAAAGTTCTCGATTTAACCATGAACTCATAAAAGAATTAGAATACATGGGAAATTTTCTGATCGATTAGAAATTATATTTAGAAAAAGAGTCCCACGACAAATATAGAAAAATGACTGTCTTTGATAATCAAGCGAAGAATGATCTAACGCATCGTTCAGTGTAATTATAGATTAAAGGAAAGCAGAAGAAAAAAACATACAAATCAAACTCATACGGTTTGAAATGTTTAATTGATTATAACATGGAATTTAATACAAATAATTGCCATGCAATTCTAGTTTTTATTCAGATCAAAATTCACAGAGAGACTTATCGAGTTGGGACTAGGTTGTACATCTTTCTTATAAAACTTTCGTGGAATATATCTGGTAGCTGTATATCTATTGAATTCGTATGTTTATTTCCGGTGAAAATGTTAGTGTTGTTGATACCTATTTTTATGACCTCGCTGCTCGATATACAATAAACAGGATATGTGAACGATGGTCACACCCTTCCATTTTATGCTAATCCGACAGTTTTTCAGCCGCTTTACAAATGATCTAATTTACAGCAAGTGTTAACATAAGCTCGCAAGATGAATTTATCAAAAGTTTATGAAAAAAAAACAGAGCATAAAAAGAATTCATAATTGGGAGCCATTCTAATGTAGAAAGAGAATTTATTTTTTGTTTGTGAAATTTTACGATAACAAACGCCGTTGAAATTAGTCCTATACAAGGATTTATTGATTGTCAATCTGTGTCAGATAGACTTGAGTGTATAATAAAATGGTACATTAAAAAACAATCGTTCATCATTTATTGTTGAGGTATGTCCCATTGAAATCCTAAATTCTTCTTGGTTTGATCGAATGTGTTTTTCTCTTGAGTGCGTGGTTTTCTCTCACTGTTACTGCTGCGACTTTCATTCTTTCTGTAGCCTTGATTCCATTGATCAAATCGTTTCATTTCTTCAACGTAAACCTAAATAAAACTTTTTAATAATGAAAAAAACCCACATACAAACAAGATTTACATACTTTTTTCATGGGATATGTGTTACGTCCATTTTCGTCCATGTATGAAATAACACGTCCTGCATAATCTTGAAATTGTTGTCGTTCGATTTCACTCATATGTTTATCAAGTTGAACTTCATCGACTTCAGTCGCTTTTAATGCGCGCTCACGATCTTTTCGTTCTTGCTGCAAAGCGTAAATCAGAATAAAATGGTGGTTTTCGAAAAATATTAATTCACATTTTCTGTCCTTAAATGTATTGATTTCACTTAGAAATTGAAAATCGTTGTCGACTGTTTTCTTTATTCTAATTAACTGGTGAATCTATGTTATCCCCTTTGACTGTAGCACTTATGGGAGTGGACAACTGGTATGGTTCCGTCGCGTAATGACAGAGAAAAATGTTCTGACCTTTTTACAGTCCTATCTTTCACGATAGAGTAACACTGTATATCTCTAATAAAATGATGTCATTAACTTGAATCTTAAGTTTTATGGAATTTTTTAAGTAAAAATATTTATGTTTTAAAATTAAGCATTCTTCTTTGGCTCTGCCGGAGTGATAAACTGTGTCTATTTAGAGGAAAATATTGCAGAATTTCTTTACCAGAACTGTAATTCAGGTGGTCTACTTCGACCTGTACTGTGGAATACGAAAGCCTTGGGCTGTTTCTTTTAGCTAGACCAAGACTAATTTTGTACATCTCTAGCCATAACCTGATTCGTAATTTTTACAATCTAAATGCTTATTTAAATAGAATGACTTACAGCTTGTTTCAAAAGATGTTCTGAAACAGCTTGCGCATCTTCATCTCGTTTTTTATCCTTTTCTTGTTGATATATAAGAAACAATTGATCAGCTTCTGCTTTTCTTAGCCGTAGTTCAGCGTCATCACGTTCGTCCATTTCCTTTTCAGCTTCACGTCGTTTCATCTGAAACGGAGAGAAAAAGTACAATACCAATTTAATGATATCAAAATATTGTTCATACCGCTTCTTGTCGATACTTATTAATTGAATCTTTCATTTTTTTTTGCTTATCTAATTTTTCCTGTTCTTCACGTAATTCTTTTGCTTCTCTTTCTGCTCGAGCACGGAACATTTGTGTGTCCAAATTAGCTTCAGCTCGTTTTTGTAACGAGCCCAAATAGCCAGTCATATAATCACGTGCGTCTTGTTTTTCCCTATAGACAAATCAAATGAAATAAATCTCTTGACCGGTACATTAAGTAAACTCACTGATGAGCTTGAAATTCTTTTTGACGTCTTAATCGAGCAATATTTTTCTTAGCATCTGCGTATATACGAAGTTCATCATCTTCTTCCTAAGAAGAAAAAAAAGTGACGAACAAATATTATGTCAAAAAAAAATTCTCTTCTTCTTTTACTTCATCTAATTGTTTTTCCATCTGTCGAACCTTGAATTTGTCGTCGAGTGCTTGATCATACATATTTTTCACATCGTGTTGTGTTAATTTACGAAATCGTTCGATTTCCATTTGTTCAAGTGCATATTGTTCAGCTAATCGTCTATATTCTTCACCTTCTTGGAGATCTCTTTGTTTTTCATTTATTTGTTGCATTCGTTTTCGTTCCATTCTTAAAGAAAAACCAATTCATATAAATATTGAAATTGAAAAGTTTCATTTTACGAACTGTGCAATTTGATATTGAGTTACATTAGATCGATCTCTATAAATAAATCGAAAAATGATCGCGTGATAAAACATCGATTTGCAGAATAAATTACCTTGCTTTTTTCTCAGCTTTTTCTTGTTCAGCTCTAATATAATCATTTTGAGCTACTTGATAACGTTGACGTTCTTGTTCATCATCGGTGTGACGCATTTGTTCAATACGTTTTTTCATTTCAATTTGCAGATCACGTTCTTTTAAAACTTCTGTATGAAGAAGAGCGCTCTATAGTTTCGAAAAAAAGACATAAGACAATAAAATGAATATTGAAATTTACATGAAACGTTCGAACACGATCTGTTTCGTAATATTTTAATTGTTTTGCTTTTTCAATGTGTTCTCGACGACGTTCAGCAGCTAATTTTTCTTCTTCAATATCTAATAATTTCTTTCTGTCTTCTTCTTCTTGTTCACGAATCTTTTTCATTTCAAGTTTACGTTCACGTGCTCCCTGATATTATAAAATTCTTTTAATGAAAGACAAACAAACAAGTAAAATTATTGATTCATTTACAGCGATAGTATTTGTCCAATGTTTAGTTACTTGAGCTGAACGTTCAGCTATCTCTTTTTTTCGAGCTATTTCTTGTTGAATAGCATCTTTACTACGTTGACGATGATCTAAATTTTCATAGATACGATTCAAATCGGTTTTGGTTATGATACACATTCGACGAAGATCGGCAGCATCTGGTAAACGATGTTGTTGGGGTATTTCGGTTCGATTAAAAGCTGGATATGGAGCTATTCAAAAATATATCTATTAACAAATTAATTTGGTAAGGCGTTTTTTTTCTAACCCGAATGACTGCGTCTTTGTCGTTGTAGTAATAATTGAGTATTAGCCATTGGCTTTGCTAAAGGATCGGGTAAAGTTTTAATAACCATGATTATAACTGTTTCTTTTTTATAACTATGATGATCTTATAACATGTCAAGCCTGTATGATTACGCCATTCTTTTCATTTGATTCATTTCGTTTCTTGACAACTCTTTCGTCGTCGTATATTCGTAAAATATCCTTTCGTTTGAATTCTTATGAATTTCAGATAGAAAATTGTACTAGAAAACTCTTGAGAACAAAATTCATTAGATCTTATTTTTAATTTTCGATTTTCTGGTAATAAATATGATATTTACATATCTATGCTGCATCTAGTGTCCTCTATATGCCATGTATATGTGGATATATGTATGTCGTGTTGAAGTTAGTTACACTGTTGGTCGACGCTGTAATATATTGTATAAATGCATGTCGTTTAGCAAGAAATCAATATCTTTACTTTAGATCATCATACGAGTATTGCAACAGGTAAGTAGTGCTATGTCATACATAATATGAAAAATTTAATGGACAAAAATTTAAAAACATTGTTGTTAAATTGATGCAAAGATTTATTGTGCCATGCCAATTCAATTAGGGAATATGAAATTCAAGTTTTGTCTGCAGTTTCTTTGCTGCGGATTTGTCTTATAAGATAGAATATTTGTTCAAAAAGATTTTTAGAAGATCATTTATTCTCCTCTTTCATAATAAAGCTTGAAATATTAAATTAGTAAAACAACACCAAGAAAAACGAATTATGCGCTTTCTGTATCTCTATATCCTTATTTTGTAGTGGGTTGGTGTTTCAACTATGGTTAGATTCTTGAAAAAAATCGTGTATTTCATGCTGCAATAAAAATTAATACTCGTTGTTGAGTGGGTCACTAAATAATATTGTCGAGATACAAAATTGAAGCTCTCTTGATCTTGAGAGCTAGTTAAATAGAAAGAGATTATTGTTATTGATGATATAAAATGCAATGGAATATGCAGTCAAATCTCTGTCAAATGAGTCCAGTTAGAATTTACTTAAATTATTCACTTTTGACACAGGCATTCTCGCATAGAAAATGTCATATTTTGAAACTGAAGAATATTCTTTTGTTTTTAGACCAAACAATGCAAAGTAGTTTGAGAATTGATCAGATAGAGAGAGAGAGAGAGAAAAGGATATACACATTTTTCTCGTTTGTAAAAGGTTTGAGTAATCGCAGGGAATTGCGTATATATGTGCCCCACTATAGGATATCTATTTACATCGAAAACTCGATTGGTGACATTGAAATGTTTTCTGTTATTACAGGTTTATATCCATAAATTTTTTATTGTACCCAGACTAATCCAAAACTAAAAGGACATTAATGATTAAGTTTTGTATAGAAAGTTTGAGGACATTTTCTCTATGTATGTGTTGATAGGGATAATATACCATCATTCTTCAACTAGTACTCTGTTAATAAAATTTTTGACAACTGTTTTTATTTGTTTCTGGTATTTCGTGAGATTGGAACTGCTCCTGTCAAAACAAAATAAGTGGGAAGTTGATGTTGATATTGTATTAAATAGAAGTAATATAAAGAACTGCCCTTTTTATTATAACAAAATCCAGTTAACAATACATGAAAATGATCTCGTAGAAGACTTTATTCTACTCTTTTGAAATATGTACATGAGTCCTATGTTTTGATTGCGTCATTAAGAAACCATATAGACATTCTATTTGACACTCATATACTAGTAAAATCTCTAAGAAGTACTATGTAAAAATAGAATGGCTGCGTTGAGTATTTACACAGAAAACAATATTGCCGTAGTTCTTGTTGAAAGTTGTTTGAAAAAACAATGACATATGACTTGACATGTCCATCTATTGTCGTTGTTACGATAAGAAGTGCAAATCTTTGACTTGTTTCTGTCAAAAAAAAAACATACCGAAAAATATCTAATCGCTGGTTTTTACGCCGGATGGCAGATATAAATATTATATCGTCATATATCATCAGAAATAGCTCGTTTCATATGCACATTTGTAGAATATTAGTATAAAAAAGTTGACATGGTAGATAAATACATAATAAATTATTTCTCCGATCTGTGCATATCGAGAGAAAATATTCTCGAGTTTGCTATACAATATTTTAGTCTTGTGTTGGCATTACTTTTGGTTTGCTACAAATATTTTCATGCGACTACTCGCGACTCAATCATCAGCATAAATCAGACCTTCTAATTAATTCTAGAATTATCATGCACATGTGTTGTCTTGTCACAAACGACAAAATATGTCAATTTCCAAGTGCTCAGTACTACGAGATGAATTCTATTTCATTCTGTCCAGAACCGGATTAAATAAAATAAAAGTAAGTAGTTAAAGACTTAATTTGATTTTCTTTATAGAAATAAAATTATCAATCTAAATTGACAACGAGCTGCTAAATATAAATGAAAGTAATATGTTTGGAAAGATAAGCATGGTGAGACTCGGTATATTATTATTATTTCAAATATTTGGCAAACAGATAGTTCTACCACCTACATTAAAAATTTTGTCATTTAGCTTTTAGAAAATGTAGGACAATTTATAGAGAAAGAATAGTATAAGACCACCTGCGATTTCATTAGAGGTCGAGGTTATAGCTGGGAGTAGAAAAATGAATACTTGATTTAAATAGATTTTCAATGTCCTAAATCAGTATTTTTGTGAGTTTCTCTCCTTGAATAATGCATATTGGTATGTGGCGCCCTCTTTTATACCTGCTATTCGAGCATTTTTTTGTTTAAAAAAGTATACCACATAATGCAATACAAAAACAAAGATTGGAACATATTATTTCAATAAAGAATATTGTTTGGTTTCAATGAGAGAACAGATGACACCTTTAGTAGAGTAATCCTAATCATTGGTCTAGTATAACTCTGATAAACAATTGTTTATATTTATTGCCATGTAGTCAACGCTTGTATTCCTAGTCCTAGTTTGTCGCATACAACGACCTCTAATAATTTCCGAAAGACGATTGCAACAGATGCTAAGAAACCTTCAATTCTATTGTTTATTAAACAAGTGATGCGAAAAAAGTCATGGTTATACATATATTTATTCTAGTGGAGAACATTTTATAGATTAGCATCTTAAAAGAAAAAAAATATTATTCTATTCATAAGTATTTATTTATTTTTCTATAAATATTAACTAAATAATATCGCGCACTTAATTTAAATATTTAAAGTCAAGACTAAGTTAGATCGACATAGTTTTATATTTTTAGAAGTCTCGATATCTTATTAAATGTCTCCACATCGTTTATCAATCTTTTTCATAGAAAAAATAATCATGGAGAATTTATTTTTCGATGTTTATGAAAGTATCCAGTGGATATTAGGGAGAAAATCGATAATCATTAAGTTTTAGGATAAAAATTTCAATGAGACAAATCAATCTCAATCAAATTTTATTTTCATTACGAATTAATAATAATATAGGTCCATTTTTTTCTCATCTAAAAAAATGACTTGCTTTAAGTTTAACGTAATCATTGACAGAAATAAGCAGAATAGCTGAATATATACTGCTGTAGTAGATATTATGAGTAATAATCTAAAATGAGAGCGAATAGTGCAGTTTAGCGTATTTTTCATGTTCTGATTTACAGCTTAGTAAATTTCATGCCGAATAGATCAAACTTGAATGCGCCTTTTTCGTCGTTCGAAGCCCTAATCTATGGTAATCCAAAGACGAAACCTACTAGATTCTAAAAGAATCACACTCAATTCTCTTGCGTAGGAGAGTTAATACTTATTATACTTCGATATGATTTGTTTTCGTTCTAGTACTTAACTAAACATAAAATATTCAATAAAAATATTAGTTCTGAAAAGTAAAACAAAATATCGTTTCTCTTTCTAAATTTGTAAATTATAAAAAATTGAATCATAGTTGATGTCTACGACCTAGATTTTACATTGTATTACCTCCCCTGTGTTAGTCCGATGTTAAGATGATTAATGCAATTTCTAATAAATCGTCAAGAAGATAATAAGTAATAGCTATAAACTGAATGTTGAACAACGATATCATTTATTTGAACAATAATAATCTGCTGAATATTTTAACCAATACCACATTGTGATCTAAAACTATGCTCAGTGAAAATTTGCTATTCCCTAGAGTATAGGACTCATGGGAAATGAAATTTATATGCACGTAGTTAAAAGCGCTACTCTGAACTTCTCGGTAGCTGAGTAAAAATGTTTTTTTCGTGCAATTTATCATTCTCTATCACAAAGGGATTTCAAGGGATTTGTTGATGATTGTTTGATGAAATAGAAAGTAAGGTGTAAAATCTTTTTGCACAAACCACTCCTTTCACTAATCATCTACAACATTGAATATGTATCTTGTTTTGCTTTAGATAAAAGTCCAGTCCGGTGTTGGCATTTAAATTAACATCATACCAAAGTGATGAATCATTCACATAAACTCAGCAAGCAAAATAGGTAAATGAATCATTTTTCTCGTTACTCATTTTGCAATGCGAACAAAACACATCTTCATGACAATCAATGCTTCTTATTTTTGTTGCATGAAAAAAAGGAATTAGTCATAGAATTCGATAAAATGATTGTATGGAGAGGGGGCCAGCGAAGAGCTAAATTATGTATCATCGTGCGTCTTTTTTTTCGTTCTATTACTATTATTTATTAACAAAGAAGGAAGAAGATAAAGCCGCATACGCGCACATATTGTGGATGTTAACCGATACACATTTTTAGACATAGATAATTGGTATAGTCCATATTATTCGGTTGTGTATCGTCCATCTGGCCTTTCTTTTCCTTTTCTTATATATATATATATATATATACATGTACAGAAGAGAAGAATCTATCATCGATCATACAGTGCATCTTCGTATTTTTTCACTACGATAGCTTCTTTTTTTCTTTCTTCGATTCATTGCTTTAATGTTCCGGGCATTTTTTGTCATGTCACTTCCTTTAACATAAGACTATTAGACAAAATAGAAGAAAAAAAAGAGCATACTCCATTTGTCACTTCAATACTCGAGGCCTAGTAAATCATACTTATTCATTGATATTAACCCCGATGCATCGTTTTTTTCTGTTCTATTTAAAAAGAAATAGAGAAAGAGAATATCCCGTTATCGGACGCAATCATCTGTACTCATCCTTTCTAATAAGATTTTTGAAAAGTATATAGAGAAATTGAAGCACATATGCTTACTAAAATACAATAAAGCTTAACATTTTGAGAGAAAAAACTGCGAGACAAATGCGACTTCAGTATGAAAAATAAGCTACACATTTTGTGATGTTTGGCATTGCTAAAAAAATAGCTATTTTCTTCTTATCTTTTTCTATTCTGATGTCCTTGAGATGAAACTAAAAGGGAGCAGATCAAAGTCTTCTACCTACGTAGATCTCAGATAAACATGAAAGCACCAAAGAAACAAATATTGAACTTTTCAATTAGAAGAATGAACGAGTAGACGAGTTGATGTATAACGACAATTCTTTTTAATGGTTGCTCATATTAGTTGAGTGTATGAGTCAATAAACGCATGTGTTTATTTACAGTTTGAGTTGTTGTCAGGTAAGACGCCCTAAAAATATGAAGAATGAAAGAGAAAAAACGCTAGCAACCTTGATAGTAGTCATTTGCTTATAAATTTTGTATTTAAACATCTTGTTTTTGTTACATTAAGAAACTTGCATAGATAAAATTGATTGCCTGACTACATAATATTATTTTTTCAGCTTTTCATTGCAGACAAATACAATCGAACATAGATAAAAATTAACAATGTTATCGTCGCAACTTCGTCATATACTTCATGTATGCTGTTTTCTAACATTTATTTTTATATTCGAAATACTGGCCGGTGGCATTGTTATTTTTCCACCGAATCAAATAACTTCCAATATTCTCCTTGATAATCCGATTGATCACTATGGTTTTTTCTTAACGATAATTATTTATTTTATACGTTTATTATCACTATTACCATTACCATTGGCTATATGCCATGCATGTGGCTTAATTCTCTATAATGTTTTTCCGGATCGACCAACATTACTGAATTCACCATGGCTTGGTCCGAAAATTCTCATACGTGTTGTGACACGCGGTGATTATGCGGACTTAGTACGAACAAATATAAGAAGAAATATAGATACATGTGCCAAAGTTGGTTTCAATAATTTTCAAATTGAAATCGTTACTGATAAACCCATTAGTCTAACTGGTCTGCCGTTAAGTATGGTTCGTGAAGTTGTTGTACCAAATGATTATCGAACGAAGACAGGTGCTTTATATAAATCACGCGCTTTACAATATGCATTAGAACCCGATGTTAATCAATTGTCACCGGATGCTTTTATTGTACATTTAGATGAAGAAACTCTATTGACAGAAAATTCTGTACGTGGAATATTGAATTTTGTCAATTCCAATGAATATGATATTGGACAAGGACTGATAACATATGCAAATGAAACCATTGTTAATTATATAACAACATTGGCTGATAGTATGCGTGTCGGTGTTGATTTAGGATGTTTAAGATTTTGTTTAAAAAAAATTAATCGGCCACCATTCTTATTCAAGGGATCATTTGTCGTATGTCGAGCTCAATGTGAAATGGAAGTTACATTTGATAATGGACGTGCAGGTTCAATAGCTGAAGATACCTATTTTGCTATGTTAGCTATGTCGAAAAATAAAAAGTTTGGATGGATTGAAGGTTTGTTTGAAGCAAAAATACTTATAATAAACAAAGAAAAATGACTGATCAATTTTTTCTATTTAGGTGAAATGTGGGAAAAAAGTCCATTTACATTATCGGATTTTATTAAACAACGTAAACGATGGTTACAAGGAATTCTACTTGTTGTTCATGATTCACGTTTGCCCATTCGAGTTCGCATTGGATTAGGTAAACATTTTATTTTTGACTAAATATAATTTTTTATATGAAATTTTTAGGAATCGCCTTGTATTCCTGGGTTACATTACCATTGACTTCCTTAAATGTTATACTTACTCCACTTTGTCCCATACCATTACATTGGACATTAAACTTTTTAATTGGCTATGTTGGAGCTGTTAATATCTATTTATATATAATCGGCGCAGTCCGTTCATTCTCATTAGTACGTTTAGGCTATTCACAATTTGCACTGCGAATATTTGGTACATTAGCCACAATTCCATTCGTTATTGTATGCGAAATAACTGCAGTTCTTTGGGGTTTATTTAGCGACAAAAGCAAATTTTATATTGTTGATAAACAATTAGGGCCAATGGTTAATGTTTAATTCTTCATGAACAAAAAGAAGAAATTCGACCCTTGACTATGATTTCTTTTTCCTTTTTTTTTTTTTTTGAAAACAATTTTCTTGTGTTTTTATTCAATCACCGAATGAGATGTCTTTATTGTAGTGTGTTATTGATTTAGAACCTCAACCTTTTGTCTGTCAGATGATTCTTGTTGTTGCTTTATCAAATAGAATTATATATATATATATATATTATGGAAAAGAAAATTATTTTGTTTTCATAAACGATACAACAATTTCATCTATATAATATATTTAGTTTTCAGATTTTTTTTTGTGTTGCCTGTTGTTCGATAAAAGAAAGTCTACTTGCTCGAGCAGTTTGGTATTTCAATTAATCGAATCGAACAATATATAGTTAATTAGCTCCAACGGTAATGGATATAATTATGCATTTGCTTTTCTTCTGGTTTTTCATTATGTTTATTTATTCGAGCAAAAAATAAGAACATAGATAATTAATGATGTGTTTTTTCCTTTAGATTTTCTTTTTCTATTGGCATTATTGTTCTGGCCTCGACTGGAGCTGCATATATAAATAAAGACGATCAATCATCATCGTCTGCTGTTGGTGGTACTAAATCACACACTAGTTCAATGAGTTCATCAGAAGAAGGTATTGTAAATGGTTTTTTTTTTTGATTTCATTGAATCGATTTTTTTTCTATGACACAGTTTCGTGGATTTCATGGTTCTGTGGTCTTCGTGGTAATGAATTCTTTTGTGAAGTTGACGAAGATTATATACAAGATAAATTTAATTTAGTAAGTTATTTAGCAAAAACTTGAAATAGGATTTCAAGCTCGATGATTATTGTAGACGGGTCTTAATGAACAAGTGCCTCATTATCGTCAAGCACTCGATATGATCCTTGATCTTGAGCCTGATGATGATCTTGATAATCAAGACAATCCAAATCAATCTGATTTGATTGAACAAGCTGCTGAAATGCTCTATGGTAGATTTAATGATCTTTGTAAAGCATGAATTAATTGATTGGTTTTGGATTTAGGCCTTATTCACGCTCGTTATATTTTGACTAATAATGGTATAGCTCAAATGCTTGAAAAATTTCAAAATGGTGATTTTGGTCTTTGTCCTCGTATTTATTGTGACAACCAACCTATGTTACCGGTAAGAATAGAAAACAGATTGTCACAAAACTAATTTTTAATGCAATGCGAAGCACGACATTCCTGTAGTCCGTCACGAGTTTTCTTTTGCCTTTGCTTTCTCGACGTACGCATCTTTTTCATCATTTTGTGACCCGATGATCTCGAGTGCCGAAACTCATTGAAACGGGAGATGAAAGTATTGAGATCGAACTTTTGACATCTGTTTTCTAATCTTCAATCTGAAGTTCTGTTCACTCACAAATGTGGTTCCAAAATGACGAAAATGAAAGAAATTTGTTGCGAGATAATTAAAATGATGTCATCAACATATGTTAGCCACTATAGCCTATTCATTTCCAGCTGCTCTAAGATAATGAATCATGAAGATAATTAATCGATCAATCAAAATCGACCCTTAAGAATGTATCGCTAAGTAAGAATAGAGTTTTCTCAGTGATGAATTTCATCATGTCGACATAAAAAGTATTCAAGATTTCTCTGAATTGAAGATTTTTCGTGAAGATCCGATTCGATCTTCGCATCGCATTCGTAGTCGAGTGAAACTCGAATACCATCTAGTTTCTAAAGTTGCCATGATTTCTCATTTTTTGTACATCAATTAATTACTAAAAAAATTAAAATAAATGCTGTCCAAAAGCCATTTCCAAACCTGAACATCATCTAATATTGATTCTAAAACTGTAAGAATTTGTTTTTTGGAAATTGTTCAACTATGCTTTGAAATCATCGAGCTATTTAGTAAATCTATGTTATGAATCGAATATCATACTGTTGATAAATTTTCCTCCTATTTTGAATTCACGGAAAATTTTACGAGCTGATTAATTCGAATAACCCCATGAGCATGCTCAATGTGGGGTCGTTCTGCTCGAGCAACGTGCTTTTATTTTCTAATTTATATTTTCTCATAGATTGGTTTATCGGAAGTTCCTGGTGAAGCAATGGTTAAACTTTATTGTCCCAAATGCATGGATGTTTATACACCAAAAAGTTCTCGACATCATCATACAGATGGCGCATATTTTAGTACTGGTTTTCCTCATATGCTATTTATGGTTCACCCAGAATATAGACCAAAACGTCCAACAAATCAATTTGTAGCTCGACTCTATGGCTTTAAAATTCATTCTCTAGCTTATCAATTGCAATATCAAGCAGCTGCTAATTTCAAACAATCAAATTCAACTTCAGTTATTCCAAGTAGCGCTGGTGGTACAACAACAACTCGGCCACTTATTAAAGACTAGAAAAAATATGAGCAAGATTATTTCTTTATATCTGTTATTGTTGCTTATTACCTGTATATGCCTTTCTTTGAAAACATCATCTAAATAAATATCCTATAGATTCATGGAATTTGAAGATACTTTTGTATTTTGTAAATGATAAATCAAATGAGATAATTATATCTGAAACGGATTAAATGGCAATACTTGACTAATTTAATCATCATTTAATTGCGTTTAACAAAGGCTATTTATTTGAATATTTTCAGATGCCCAATGGAGAAGATGTTCGACTTAAAGTCGATCATGTTAAGAGCAAAAAAGTTGAAGGAACCTTATATATGATGAGTGAACGTATGGCTTGGATGCCCAAACATAAAGATGTATTTACATTATCTTTTGATTATTGTGATATTAAATGTAAGTTGTTATTTTTATTGTTGTTGATGAAAATAGAGAATTATTCAATAGTGGATATATATATATATGTATTTCGTCAGAGAGGAATACGAGCACCAGTGAAAGTGAGTAAAAATAAAATTTGTTTCGAAATAAACGCAATCGAGTATCTACACTTTGTATCCATCCATCATTGTAGTGATTTAGAGTATGTATCAAAATGACCGAAATACAAAATGTCGAAAAAATTTATTCTATTATTTTTAAACTGCTAAGATAAAGATTTTTTATTGTCTAATAAAATTTTAAGTACACCAAAAAATGAAATGAATGAAGAATAATTAGTTATGAAATTAATAAAAAGAAAATATTTCTCTCTTTCGCTTGACTATGGCGAGTGAGAAGCCATCAAACAATTGATGAACATCGATTTCAAAAAAAACTTTTTGTACAAGCGTATTGTATCCATTTCTTTCGCAAATCTAATATTTGTTTAATTCTGTTTCTTTTTTTACTCGATATACACAATCGTTTAAGACTAGCAGAGGATTGCCTTTATTAATGATGGTAAGAGACACGCTGGTTGTATTAGATGCCATCAAAAATGATACTAAATTTACAACAAGTGATATATAATGAAAAAAAGAAAACAAGAAATAGCATATCTTGATTAGATTTAGTTATATATATTTTTTCTTTTGCGCTCAGTTCTTCAACTAAACTCTACGATGGTACTACTTACGAAAAGCGACAGCCAGTGAAAATAGAAAACGAAGGAATAAAATATCACTTGTTGAATTTTAAAAAATTGATGAAAATATACACGCTTCGCTATTTTCATATGATCGACATTGTATTTTTCGCTATTATGACTTCTCAATCTTTTTGCCTTTTCGTACCGAAAATACTATTTTATTGAATCTTCAAAGATCATCGCATATCATCTGATGAAAAATCAAAAATACGTTTACAAATTGTTTGCTACAATGAAATGATGACAACATTCCATTTTTGTAATTCAACTGGACTTGATGCACAAAAGAAAGATCGTGATAGTGTGTCCGATTTACTTAAAATACTGCTACCAGAATTTAAAACAATGATGGATCAAGCACTCGAAGTCAAAACTAAGTAAGATTTTTTTCTTACTTTCAGTGATCTTTGTAATGTTTTCATAAAGTATATATTATCAGTATTATACGTAGTACTAAGTTGGCCAATAGAACAGAAAAACGACTGTTACAACCTTTTAGTAGCTGATCTGTTATCTAAAGAGTAAAGTCGAGAAAAATAGTACTTAGCATGCTAAGATGTATTTTATTGATGACATTAACGAAGTAATTCATAAGGAGTTTAGGTCAATTGTTTTCAAACTATGGTCCTTTCCAAACAGCTTAGAAGGGCATTTAGGTTTTTTTCTGCGGATAAAATTTTGTTCAGTGTAAATAGAATTGTGAGACGCAAATATATTACTGCGTTCGACTTGAGTTTTATTTATGTGACATACACCGACAACAACTCAGTGCTTCTAGGAAATGTCATTTATATCGAGTTGGTTTTTCTAAATTCGTGCACAGCTCAAAAAAAATATTTGGGCAAGAAATTTATTCTTTCTCAGGCTAACGTCCAATACTGATGAGAAAGATAACATTGTCTTAGATATGTTTGACTATCTATGATATATTTTATCTACACAAAGAAATGATAAACAATTAAAGCCGGTTAAAAACTCGAGAAAATTTTTCTAGACTAAGATTTCTTTTTTATAGGATTTTAAATGAAAATAAAACCGTTTATCAATTATACAAAGATTTGGTTATTAGTGGTTTGGTGTCAGCTGATGATTTTTGGAGTAAATATGTTGATGTATGAATTGAAAGAAAAACAAAAAGGTTGCATCTTTAAGACTGACTTTATTTTGCAAATTTTAGTTTGATAAATTAACCGCAAGTACCAAAAAGCAGAACACCGGAGTATCCGGTGCATTTTTGGTATGTAGTCACATTTGAATTGTCTAATTTAACTTTTGAATTTAGACAAATATCCGTCCTGAATCCGGTGATAATGGTGGTATAATTTACAAGCTGAATGCAGACACCATTATGTCTATTTTTCGTACATATCCGGCGAGTATGCTAGTCAATTTTAATCGCTAATCGCTATAAGAATTAGTTTGAATAGTTCGAGAAAAATATGAGCAAAATGTACACACTGGTGGTATGAACGAAGCCGACTTTTGGCGAACATTTTTTCAGTCACATTATTTTACAATGGATCGCATGCATTCATCGCATCATCGTGATCTTTTTGCCGATTGTGTTAAACAAGATGATGAAAGTATGAAAAATCATTTTGCTTTGTTTTTTTTGAAATTCGAAAATTTTATTTTGTTTTCATAGAAATGCACAATGAAGCAGAACGAGCTAGTCGAACAGCAATGGCTGTGATTGCACCAGAAACAAATGATACTAGTGAAGTAAGAATGTTCCTTGTTACGTCGAATAGTTTACTTTAATTATTCAAAATAGATTGGTTATGGTGTTAATGAAAGTGCATCGAACACTACAGGAAAAAATGATTTAAATAAAAATCTTATTAAAAGATTTAATTTTCATTCAACTATGATTCTTAAAAGTACGCTTGGTGCCGACACAAATTATGAAACATCCTCAGCTAGTCGAATAGAGCCTGATGATGACGAGGATATTTCGAAAAAGGTATGTTAATTGATCCTTTTGTTTTTAATTGTGTATATGTGTAAGAGAGAAAGAAAATTCTCAGTCGTTAATATATATTGTCTATGATTCTTTCGGATATTTTATCTTAATTATTTGTTAGGATTCTATTAATAGATTATTCTATGAAACTCTTTATATATTTTATTCAGAATAAACATAGAGGAATATTAATTATATCAAATTCCGAGTGGTCGTATTTATGTAAAACGAAAGATATCAGTGTCCGCTGTCTATTTCATGATTTTAAATGCTACGCAACGGCACACATAATCAATCGATGTCTTTCATAATGATAGAGCTAGTTGTAGTTCTTGAGTAAAGACTGATAGATCTGGTCTATTTCTTGTATTCTATTGCTAGAGCTCCTGAGATAAGATTAACTAACTACCATAACATATATATATATATATATATATATGTACTATAACTATAACGTAATCAGTATTTTATAGGATGAGTGGGCTCTAAGATTAATCTTCAGATGATTGAATGATGAATTCTGGATAAGATTATTTAAAAAATAAAAATTAATCTTCAACAGTTCTAGATAAATTTTATGGTTTGATTGCTGTTTCTTAGACTTAATCTGCGAGAAAAGCGATAATCGAAGGATTTAAAATCACTAGTTGTTCCTTGCAAGTTTCGCTTATGATAGGCTCAATCGTATACAATAGCTTTAGTAGATTTTCGTAGAACTTCAGCTCTAATAAATTATTTTATGTGAATAGCGACAGCAGTTTCGCATAAATCAGAACTAATTTCATTTTTTTTTGATTTAGTTTAAATCCGGTGACAATTTAGAAGACTTACGAACTGAACAACAAGAAGAAACGCAAACATTGAAATTAGTGAATCCCGATAGATATCTACGTGCACCAACCATAGATCGGTCACAAAAAACATCTGTACAGCAGATACCAACAAATTTCAACAATCTTAAACAAGAAATGGCTAACTGGCATGTCAATACAGAATTAGTAATAAGTGACTTCAATTTTTAATCAAAAACTGATCGATCTCTTTTTCTTGACTAGACCTTAAATTCAGGTTTAGCACATAAAATTGTAAAAGATTTAACACCCGGTGGTGCTCTTATGCACGGGACAACAGCACAAACATTATCGCGTAATTAAAATTGTTGTTTAATCAATTCAATCATTTTGAGATTTTTCTTCCTAGAAATTGTCCCTCAAAATATTCAAGAAGAAATGCAAACTATCTATGTATCGTTAAGTGAACTTCTTCGCCATTTTTGGTCATCGTTTCCACCGAGTTCACCTCTAATTGAAGAAAAGGTTGGTTGCACACTCAATTGACTTTTAAAAAAATGATTGACCATGTTTATTTTTGTCTTGAAATTAGATTCATCGTGTGCATGAAACAATTGAACGTTTTCGGGAAACACAAGTTAATGCGTTTAAAGAAAAAGTATCAACTGATCTATTAACAGATTTTCATGTAAATATTTTTATGTGACGAAATAGAATAGAAAAGACCTCTATTTTACTTTAGTTGGCGGGTCATATGGAAGATCTTATCGAAACAGCTAATGTAAAATATAATCAATGGGTTAAAACATTATCATCAACTGGAAGAACTTGATTTTTAAACAAAATGAATTTCTTTTATTTTATGTATAAAAGTATCGAATAAAACAGAATATATATGACTATATAAACTAGGATGAACATTAATCTCGTAAAGCTATAGTATATTGATGTAGAACACAAAGAATAATCGAAAGATTACTGATACTTACTTTTCATGGTAAAATATCACAATGGATTATTACTCAAAATGATGCTTTCACAAGAATTTTTAATTGAATCCACAGAATTATGCAGCATGCGGATTAAATGATTTCTTTTTTAATCAGAAAATAAACTATTTTCAAAAACAGGACAAAAAGAGAGAATCCTAGATGATTCTTATTTTTACAGAGCATTTCTAGCACACCCATACGATACTGAAAGCGTCGTTTGATAAGATCATTATACAACAGTAACATGAAGTTTGCTGGTTTTTTTAAATTTCACAAGTCTAGGGAAGATCAGAGTGTTAGCTTAGTGCGAGGAAATTTTACACAATCTTTCTGCTGCTCTAAATCACGAAGTTTATTAAAGCTGTCAAAACACACAATAAAATTTTGAAGCTTTTTGTGTACTCCAAAAAAATGAGTACACTCTAGATTCGGTCAGTGTGTCCGGCCGTCCGGCCGTTAACACGATAACTTTTGAAAGCCTCATCCAATTGTTATGAAATTTTGTACACAGAATGATCTCATCAATATCTCAGTCGAGTTCGAAGATGAAAGCAATCTGTGAAGAAATGGCTGAGTTATCGAAAAAGTTGTCATTATTAACCAGACCATCCCTGAGGGGGGGTACAGGGATTTTTTCAAAAAAATTTTTTTTTTACTCAGAATTATTCACAACATATATAAATCGACTCAGTTTTTGCAGTACACGTAACAATCGGATGCGAATCCGATGTTTCCGTATTTATTTACTGTAATTTCAAAGTTCTTTGGAAATTGATTGCTTCAAGTGCTTTTACATGTTCTACTAATAGGTTTGTTGCTTAATATAAATTCCAAGGCAAACAAAATGACAATTTTATATTTATAGTTTTCCTAAGCAATACGCTTTAACATTTTTTTTAATGATATTTTAACAAATGTATGTGCCAAAAAGACAATGAGAGGGTTGCTAGTTATTTTATCACAATGAAATAGATTGTTTAAAAAGAAAAGTTAAATACCTAGGAACATATGTCAACACACAAATGGCTATTCATTTGCAATTTTTTCTAAATAAAATAGGATATAAAGTGACTGTACCGCTAGCACTTCAATAATCTATCCGATACCATTTCATCACGAATCTTGAAACGACAAAGAATACTGTTTACTAAATATCCTGTTTTTAGAAAAACACAAAGAACACTGTGTTCTCGATCATTTTAACTACTTTGCACATATTCACCAACACTAACGGCAAATTTCTCAGTGATTACGATGTGCAGCATTTTCTAAATAATTAATCAAGAAGTCTTACGTTTTTTTCCTCAAATGTCTTCAAGCGCATATGCAAACACGGACTAATCCTCTTATTTTTCTGATTAAACTTGTATTAGCGTGGTAGCGTTCTCTAATTTCTCTTGTCAGTTTCCACAGATTCGACGACATCGCATAACGTTCCCTGTTTAATGAAAGAATGGAGGTCTTGTTAAGCTATTCATACAGGTTTCTAATTTAAGTTCTAAAGCGAGTAAATCTTAGATCGAAGCTGTGAATCGTCATAAAATCTATATCCCATTTTATTTCTTGCTCTCAGATAATACTAGGTATGTCCATATTTCCGAAAAAAGTAAATTCCCAAATTTACAAGGGCTTTGAAAATAATAACAACAGAATCTATCGAAGGAAAAGTAACATAAATTTACTAGTGAATTCCAAAATTCTGGATAGTCAACCAGATTTTATCATAAATTAGACCGACCTCAATCAATTGCGTTTATTTCAACTATGAAACTACTTGGTGACTCGAAAGCTATAAAGTATTTCGGCAATGATCAAGTTTTAGGCAGCAATGTTTTAACTCCTCCAGAAAGAATATTCTTTGAGCATCACTCAAAAACATTTTGTGAAGCTATCGGCCAATGCAACGTTTAAAATAGTTATTCCGTACAGATGTGGCAAAGCGTTTTTTTTCTAGAACAAAGAATCTATTTTTTGTTCTAAATATCATCAATTCTAATAGCTATGGTATCCTACGGAAAATTATAATTAAATTTTAGGAGATGTGAGCGTTACTCTTTCTTTTAGAAAAGCAGCGTTCGTCTGTTGTTATAATTAAAATCGACTGCTTAAAATCTAAGATATTAGTAATTTTGTAATTGCTGAACGCTTGAAAAACAATGAAAAATTTATTAATATTCGAGTTACTCAATTCTCCCAAACTAGACATCCATGTATTGTCAAAATAAGAAGAAAATACTACGTTCTAAATTATCATTAACTTTTATAACGAATGAGTACTTTTCAAAATTGCAATGATGTTAAAACCAGTAAAATACCTGTGCTTTTTCGCAAATATAGTTATATCATCGTTTTCTGAAACCAAAAATGGCACTATCATCTAAAATATGCATAGTTTTATAAATACTGAGAAGTTAAGAATATCAACGTAAAGTATGTAGTTTAAACATGAGTTTGTTGAACTTGACTATCTAGAAAAAGTTGCTACTTCCCTTAACATGTAGATGTAGACTACTTTCACGAGTAGCTGCCTAATTCGACTTCGAATATAAATGCATAAAAAAACGCTTCCATGTTTTCACGCCACTGTCAGAAATAGATTTCGATTTTATAAATTATAAATTTATAAATGCAAGTTTTTCTTTCGCATTTTTGCTGAAATTAACATGGGTGTTGTTTTTTTGCACTTATATTCGAAGTGGTAATGATTACTACATTCTCCATTTATAATCGAATTCGAATTCGAATTAGACAACTCATGTGTAGACCCGTGTATGTCCGCCTTTCACCACGCCCAAAGTTGCTATGTTGTGCTTGTGTGTAGACCAGCGTATGTCCGCCTTTCCTCGCACCCACGCCGACACCCTCCCACCAAACCCAAAACGAAAGGAAATCTAAATCTATTCCGAACTTATAAATGGGAGTGACGTCAAATTATAAATTTATAATGTATAAAATCGAAATCTATTTCTATATCGTGAATTATAAATGGTCGTATTTTGTTTTTCATTTATTTTCGAATTGTGAGTAGTTATTCAGATGTTAATTTATATTCGAATTCGAACTAGGCATCTCATGACTTTCACGATTCCTTAATAACGTATGACGTTACAGAAATTTTATGCAGAAACTCGTTCATTTCAATTTTGTACCCCACGAATATCTACATTGAGTGCACACATACATTTTCTATTGATTTCTGAATTTTTAAATTAATTACATCAATTGCGAGGATTGGTTTGGAACATGAAGGTTTTTATTATTCGTACACATATCTGCTCATCTAGGTATGGATTCCATTTTTCTGGTGGTTTCCTAGTAATTACTGATTTTTAGTATAAATAGCTTTCGAATAGATGACTTTAGAAAATCATTTTTGTAGTCTGAGAGGTTTTGAGCATACGATTTCGATTGCTTGGGCAAGTATAATAGTAAACTACGCATTTGCTTACTTGCATGCATAACTGTTTCTGTGAAAGCGGTTTCTGAAAAGTTCATTCTCATGACAGAAATCTACCGTTTAATTAGAGAATGTGAACCCTATTATCAATTATCATACATGCGAGTGAGTAAAACAAAAATGAGTTCAAGAAACGTGGGGATAACTATTAAGAGATATCATTGTCTTATTTTATGATATTTTCCTCAGGACCATGCTTTGTTACCGATATTCATTTGCCATGCAATTATTTTAGGATGATCTGATTTCTTGTTTTCATTGCATTTTTAAGTGTTTATTGAATACAATGTTCTTAAAGTTCCTATGATACGCAAATGTCTGTCACAACTAGGGCATCCAGCTTAGCATTAACGTTGAATTGATTAATGCTGTATTTGATGCTTTTATATTAAGATTAAGAAAATAATTTGATGATTTTATATTAGACATAAAAGTTTAATTTGATGTTTTGGCATTAGTATGAAATAGCCTTTAACCTGATGTTAACATTTATCTTTTCTTAAAATAGAAAAACACTGTTCTGTTGTAGAAAATATATGTTTTACCAGTAGGCTAACACTTATTTAATACTAATACAAAAGTATTAATTAAATTTTTTGAATCGTAATGCAAAAGAATTAAAAGTAGCGTCAGCTAATTCAACACTAATGCTAAGCCGACACCCATGATCACAATATATGCGTCGTAAAATTTTTGCCTTTGGTAAAGCAAAAACAACAAACTGTTATTTCTGCATCGAACAGTAAATCCTATCTTCTATGCGAATTAAGAAAAAATGAAAATGAAATTCGAAGTCGATTCCCGGCATTCATCATTTGCTTTTTTATCAGGTCGTAGTTAGTTCAGTTGAACACTTCATATTTTCGAGGATTTGCTAACTCCTATCTTTCACGTATACCAACTTATCCGTTTGAAATTAGTTTCTACTTTTACTGCGACTGAACTAAGCAGTGTATTCTAATATCATTTCAGTTGAACACTGCAAAATATGCATTCGAATGAGATTGTGTGATATTCATGTGCATTGCTATTTAGAAAACTCTTTGAGATAACCCTCCGTGTTTATCCATAAAACTCATGAACCTATATGGAGCTTGAGCGTCGATAAATTTTAAGGTCAAAGCCCACATGCTTACCCAGTCTAATACGTACATCTGCCACTAAGGCTATAACGCAACTCACATGTGATATTATATACATTAGTTTTTTGCTAAAATTGAAACTCTGCCAATTGTTAATACAAGCAATCTTGAATATTTTAAAGTTTTATACTGTTTTATTTTCACATCGATCGAAAGCACCATCAAGATAAATCAATAATAGATACCTCCCGCAAATAATTTTATTCCTGGAACGTTTCTCCAAGGTCACCGTTTACAACACAAGCCATACTGAATGCTATGCATATGTACATCATATGTACATTCTCGATTATTTTAATAGTTGATGTTGTAGACAACGCTTCTAATATTATTGTATTTATTACTATAAACAAGTTTCGAAAATATCCTGGTACATTTTATATTATTGCTGAATCAATTCTTAATCTCATTATTTTCTTTTTTGGCACTGCTTTACGTAATTTCCCATCGGAACGAATACATTTTTTTGGTGTAAGATACGAAATCCTATTTTTCAATGTTTTGCACTGATGGTTGTATCTTTGGTTAATTTCCAAGTGATTGATCAATATTTCTCTACGAGTTTTGTGATTCTCTTGTGCGACAATGGAGTACTGTTAAATTAGGGAAATATCTCACTGTAATTGCGGCCATCACATTATGTTTCTATAATATTCCGTTTGCTAAGTTAATTTTTTTTTGATACTAAAATCACATTTGGTTGTGTTTTTACCAAAATTGAAATCGTTCGATACAACTTATTTTTTCATCTGATCATTCTCCATGGAATTTTACCAATGAGTGTAGCGTCAATGCTCAGCATATCAGCGTATCGAAATGTTCGATGAATTCATCGACGACAAATAAGCAATAGGCAGCGACGAATCAATCAACAACTTACTGCTATGATTCTTGCTCGAGTAGTACCTTTTGTTATTTACTTTGTGCCTTATATTGTTCACGCGTTTTACACAATGCATGCATCACATCATACAAATCTTTCACCTCGTGTAGCAATTGAACTACTCGTTACAGCCATTAACATCTCACTAAGCTATCTGAATGTTTCAGTATGTTATTTAGGCTTTTGCTGTAATTTATTTGATCTGAAATATGATAAACTTTTTCTAGGGTACATTTTATGCATATTTAATCGCATCGGCACGATTTCGTCGTCAAACAAAATATGTTTTGTTAAAGCAGCGCTTTAAATGCTTTTGGCCAATATCTGAAAACTTCGGTCGACCATATACATATATGAACAATCAAGTGATACTTAATAAACAGATAATGCCCATTAAATTCTCGACAATGAGTAAAAAGATGATTGTGAATAAATATATTAATTAGATAAATGAATACATTTTTAAGTTTAAATTAACTTATCAATCCAGATAATAAAATTGTCTTAAATTAGTTTCAAACAGGTACACAAATTGCCAGACTATCTCCTGTCTTATAATGATAGCTTAGCAGCTAGTGTCAAGTCGAGACAGTGCAATGATTTAATCCAAACTTCACATTCGCTGAAAAAAAGGGTGTTATAATAAACCTTCTTCAATTCTATGAAATGTTTTTTTTCTAGAAGTTAAAAAGGGTTTAGTCGGAAAGCCTGAACCTTTTTTGGGTTTCTGTACTTGTTGAATAGAACCACAAAAAGGTTCAGAAAATGGTATTCAAATCTAGGATCTTAATACGGTTCAGTATGGCAATTTTTTTAGAGAATGGCAATGTATCAATTTCAGTGTTTGAAAAACAGTTGAGATTTGATATCGTAAACCAGATCTTCAATTATGATGTCGCTGTGCGTTTTACCGCGCAAACTATGCTCTATCCATCGGTGAAGAAATTAGGCTGTTAACACATTTTGTTCGAATACAGCATGCTTTGGCATTTGTGCGGATATTTTTGCATCGTAGGCTAGTGGTATCAGTTTTAATACAACATGTACAATCAATGTTTAATTGTATGCGGATGCAAATGCATTGGTCTATGATTTGAATTCAGTGTGCCTTGGTTTTTTTGTGAAAACTCTGCATGTGAATCAACGATAACTGTTGTTAGTTTGTACAATTAAGACATGATTGTTCAGTCTAATTGGCCACTAGCAAGCGGATTTAAAGTTTCATCTTCATATCAACTGTGCACATCAGTTATGAAGTGTTTAAAATCAACAAATGCTCACAGTTGATTGATAAAACAGCATGATTTTCGTTTGAGAGTCATGTTATTTTTAATGTTTTACCGAAGCATCAGACTGAAACATATTATTTCACACGAGGAGAAAGATTCCGTTTGTGCTTGGATTGCTTTTTTAATATATATGTAGATATGCGTGTTTATATTATTAAATGCTCCTTTTTCATGATAATAATTCCAAGAAGTTTTTCTAATAGCAGGATGTACTTCCATACAATTAGAGTAATTGCGTTGAGAAACTTCTATATCTTTTTCACGTTCTCTTTCATAGTAATTTAGTATTTTATTTTGCTTCGTTGAGTTCTCTTTACAGGCATACACAACAGAAGCAAACCTTTCTCCCTTCGGCCTTTCTGGCTTGCTATTCCGGCAGATCATATATATGCAGATATATCAAGTGACATGCAGGTTGCGCTAAGTGTGCGCACTATTGTGGAAACAAATTATATTATCATACTTTTCTTTTTATAGAGCATCATCCCTGCGTGAGATAGATATTCATTTTTTTCGAACAACTGTGTTGATTTCCCATGTTTTAATTTTACTATTGTTTATTAGCGACTTTTTATGTTAATGAATACATTGCAATTTCTTTTCCAAACGATGAGAAACACAAATTTTCAAAATAGCTGCTATAATATTTGATAATAGCAAAACCTTGATGTCATTTTAAGCTACACTATAGTGATACAAAACTGTTGATCGGAATAATGCCTATAAGATTTATCTAAACATAATTCTTTTTTTGCTCGGTTATATTTGCAAACATTACATTATATGCAAACTCATGGATTTAACTAAGGAAGAAAAATTTTCTCTGACGTCAGAGGAAAAATAAATCTTAGAGTAACGTTATAAATGCTGTTTTCATACTTCTTAAAAGTTTTCGGAGAGTACAGGAGTGTTAATGGTGTCAGAGAAGCTAGTTTTTGATGATTTGTTTCATAATTAACAATTTTTCACAAGATACAAAATAAACTAGAAAATCTGTTGTTTTTCAGATTAAGATAGGGTGAAGATATTTGAGTTAAATAATTTTTTTCTTTTTTGAACTAATTTATACTTTCATTTCTGGTCTATTTTTATAAAAGTACTTCTCTCCTTTTTCTATTCATTGAGATTCACATTTTCGAGGAAAAAATAAAAAGCTGAAAGAAAAGAAGAAATTAAATTATAATAAACTATTGTTCGTATTACACGCAGATAATACGCCAATCCTTCACATAATGAAACAGACAACACTATAACCAGATTCAAATGACACTCGTTACTTTGAGCTTTCCTCGCATTTCCTTTCTAAAAATAATGAAGCGAGAAATTTAAAAAAATAGATACTTTTTCGTTGTAAAAAGTAATCAAGTTATCATGACTTCCACCTACTGTAGAGATTGCTATTTATTTTAATGAAAGGAAGTAAGAGCTAGTTGTCACACTAATTTCTATTCTAGAAATCCTCCCATTGCTTTCCGCAAATAGAACAATGACAGAATACTTTCTTTATGACAATAAAATAGAGCAGCATTTATCTTGAATAAACTTAATAATATTACATGTATTTAAGAAACTTTTCTGTTAATTTAAAAACTTTCAAACCCATACAGTACTAGTCGGCTCACCTTAGAGGAAACAGTTTTGCCGATATTGGCACATATAGTCAAATAGATCTTATCAAGTTATACTGAAGTAAGTGTTATTATTCATATTTTCTGACGAATTTTTATTGAGAAAATTTCATGAAACATATTTGTCCACAAATAACCTCACAATCATAAAGAGGTTTGAAATTTTTTTTCTACTATGTTATAATATTTTCATATGTTTCTCGCTGATTTTATCTTTCTGAAACATTTTATTGTAAACTGTTGGAAACGTTTTCTGTGGAAAAGAACGAGCTCATATAGCAAGAAAATGAAACTGGTTCTTGATTACTAGTAACGCGAGTGGAGCTGTTGATAGATTTGAAGATATTTGGAAGAGTATCAATCAAACACATCAAGTATTGATGAACAATGTTGCTTTTAACGTAATAAAGGCTCTCTTCTATATGTTAAAACAGTTATGCATACGTTTCAGATACCATCGTTTTTTTCTTTAGTAATAAAAAAGTTTCCTATACCAGTAGCAACAATTACAGCAAGTGTTAAAGTTATGTTCGTATTTAGCAGCTTTTATAAATATATGGCAAGTTAGGCATTAGCTCAAAATACAGTTTCGAGACACATATTTAGTTTAACAAAATATATTTGTCTCGATTTTTAGGTTTTGAGCTTATTCTTAAACTATTCTTTATGTTGTTGGCAAAATGAGAAATAGTGATACAATGGAAACAGGCATTTTTAGTATAGCCATCGACATCCTAACATACTCAAAATCTAAAGAAAGCAACCAGTCTATCGAAAGCGCATGCTTAATTATTTTGATAATTCCATGACAGATATATTCATTTTTTTATGAATATTCAATATATTTGCTACGCGATGCTTCTTTCAAAATTTCAGTGAGTTGTTATTTGTAAAAACTTTGCAAATATATTCTCTTTTAAGGGCCTTTTAATATCTGAAAACAATGAGAGGTTACTTTGTTCTTTGCAAATTACATAATAGAATAGCTTTGCTCAATTACCGTAGTCGTATATTAACAATGTAAGCATTTTTCTAGGAAATTTTCATTTTATTTGCCGATAATCATTGAAATTGGTGGAAGAAAAAACATTGCTATACTTTCAGTAACTATAGCAATTTTCACCGAAGGCTAAGTGATTTTCGTATTTTTCCACCCGACGCTTCGACAGAGACAGTTTCTAGATAAGATTTGTTACATTTCAAATATTCATACCCTTTAGACATTGTGCCAATACCTATTTTGCGCATAATTCGGACATGAACTCATGTATAGACATTCATTTTGTTAACTGGGGATATTTTCGATGTAGCTTACTACAAGATTCAAAATCCAAGGCGTTGCACAGTAAGAATATTTTTTCTCTAACTAATTTAAAATAAATAAGGCAAATTATAGAGGGACCAATATACATGTTTTTCAGTAGATGCTTATAAATCTAGAGGAGAATTATTTTTCTACACTGTACGACTTCATAAATTTGCTAAAATTAATAAAAAAAAAACATTTCAGACGGCTGCATATTTTGACTAATTACAAAGCTTGATTAAATTTCATAAATATTCTCAACGACGACTCCGTGAACGTAGATGACAAAATAAAAATAAGTTCAAGATGTTCTTTGTCATAGATGGTAGATCGTATTAAATAAATGTGTGGCATCGAGCTGCACATGCTATAATAGAGAACAGAAATTCAGAATTAAGACTCTGGCATAATATCATACCCCCCTCCGTCTCATGTCAGTTTTCATATTAAATTTCAGTCATTTCTAAAATTAGAATCTTACTCTCAATAGTTTTTGTGCTGCAACATTAATAATTTTTCGTATCATCTGTTGATGTTTTCATGTTTGAGATTTTCTTTTTCCATATTCATTGTTGAAATCAATACCACCCAACAAATATATTAACGATTCGTTACATTTCTACATCTTCTCATAATGTCATCAGTTACAGTACAAAACATAGTGGATGTTACTCAGCTGTACAACATATACGCATTTTCAATTATTTCTCTACTCGGACATATTGGAAATATTTGTAATATTATTATTTTTACCAACCTGAAAAAGTTCCGAGAATATCCTAGCTCTTTCTATATTATTGCTGAGTCAATTGTTGATCTCGGTATTCTATCTCTTGGTGCCAACTTACGAGTTCTTGATCAAATATTTAAATTTCAGTCAGGTCCAATAAATTTGCTATGGTGCAAATTCAGACAACCAATCATTCAATGGTGTACGAATATGTTTCTATGTTTGGTTAATTTCGCAGTCATCGATCAATATTTATCTACAAATTTTAGACCCCACTGGAGGCAATGGAGCACTGTTAGATTAGGGAAATATCTCATTGCAATTGCAGCTATTGCTTCGTTTTTCTACAACATACTATTCGTCATCTTTTACAAAACCAAAGTTCAATTTGGGTGTTCGATCACTGATGTGGGGATGACTCGATACTACTCATATTTTCATTTGATCATTCTACAAGGAATTCTACCGATGTCTATAGCATTCATATTTAGTATATGGGCCTACCGCAATGTTCGACGAATTCATCGACAACAACTGAGTAATACTCGACGACGAATGGATCAACAGTTTACAGCTATGATTCTTGCTAGAGTGATAGTGTTTGTTCTTTCTCTTGCATTTTATGTTGCTCAAAACTTTTACACAATGAATATACAGAATCATCTCTATCAAGGACTTTCAGCGGCCGTTGGACTATTGGTCACAAGCATCAGTATCTCTATTAGCTATATGAATGTTGCGGTATGCTATTTAGGTTTTTGTCTTCATTTTTTCATACTCATTAATGTTCACAAATTTCTAGAGCTTATTTTATGTATACTTGATTGCATCGATGCGATTCCGTCGTCAAGCAAAATATATTTTGATGAAAAAGTGTTCACAATATTGTCGATGGATTCCAGAAAAACTTCATCTGTTTAGTATGAATAATCAAGTAGTGCCAACCATGAATACTGTACCAGACTATATGGATGAATGAAGCTCACCATTGATATCATCATGAACGAATAGATTTTTCAGTTCTACAAAAACAATTTCCGTGTTCTTTGATCTCAACGCAAGAACGAGTTGATTATGTGAAATTTTTTTCAAATCCATCTGTAAAATAAAAGAAGACAGTGACATAAAAGAAAAATAAATATATCATTGTACTTAGGTTTGACCAAAAGTTCTGCAATTTAAAATAAAAAGGAAAAGGAAAAGTTCGAGTTTTATTTTATTAAATGTTGAAAATAGTCCCCATGATTATTCATACAAAGTTCCATCCTTTCTAACAGTTTGCCAAAAGGTTTTTTATATTCGTTTTCTGGAATATTTTTTACCGCTTTGGATACCGCACAAGTTAATGATTTTTTATTTGTTTGATCGATTAAATTATGCTTGATGCAATCATTTAGTCAATAATCACACGGTGCAATGTCAAGTGAATATGGTGGATGTGCCATTATATTGATACCTTCTTCTGTTAAATAATTAATAACGTCAGAATGAATATGGGGTCGAGCATTGTCGTGAAGCAATTTGATACCTTTTGTGCCTGCTGATTTTCTTTGTTTCCATATTTCCTTGGCAACAGAATTGGGGAAATTTTCAATATAGTAGTTGTGATCTACAGTCTTGCCTTCATCAACACAATGTATAAGAGCAGGATCATTTGATTTAAAGAAAATAGAAAATAATTTTTTAGTTCAAATTTGCTTCGACGGATTACAGTAATTGGGGATTCACCTTCGCCAACCCAGCTTGCGCTCTTTGACTTGCGATGAATCTGCCTATGGTAAATCCACGTTTCATCATCTGTTATAATATCACATAATTGCCAGGAACCATTTTTAAATTTCGCCAAATTTTCACGACAAAGTTTAACTCGTTGTTGTTTTTGTTGATCAGTTAGTTGATGCGGTACCCAACGAGATGTAACATTTTTCATCTTGAGATAGTCGTGGATAATTCGTTCTATTGTACCATGAGAGAGAGAGTCTCAGCTATAATTTAATCATAAGTTGAATGTAGATCATTGCTCATAACTTGTCGAACCAGTTCAATATTTTCATCTGTAAGTTTGGATACTATTGGACGACCAGATCGAGAATCATCATTGACATCTTCTCTTCCTTCACGAAAACGTTTTGTTCCTCTTGTAACCATGGGCGGCGCAAGCTAAAGTTTCTAGGGGTAGCAATAAGTTTATTAAACCGATAATGTTTAATCAATTTTCTATGTGCCAAAGAAATAGTTTTGCATCAAATAGCAAACAATAAAAGCAAACCTTTTTACAGAAATTGCTAGAAAAATCGCTTACGGCTTCTACT
>CAJNYU010003505.1:188944-213441 GCA_905331475.1 Rotaria socialis
AAATTTCAGCATTTTTCAACAAATCCTCTTCGAGATGTCCATCTCTGAAAATATTGGCGTTTTTCTATAGAAGTTGCATATCTTGAGAATTTCATATCTCAATGAAAGATTGTTCAAAAATGCTGAAATTTGTTTTATGTGCTAGTCTCATTGAGGTTTTCATGTTTACAAAGTTTCAGGTCGAAATTCAAAAATTTGATTTTGCTTCGAAAGTAAGATCCTGCAGAGAAAGCTTACTGAAAAATCGAATATCTCTGTCCAGGTAAGCCATGGGTAGCTCATCTTTTAAATACGTTAGTTTCTCGATGAGAGTGATCATTTCCCCGGAACAAGGTCAATTTTACTGCTTAACAGTTCACAACCTTCCATTGTAAGTCCAAAATAGATTTACTATAAATATCATTATAGATAAGAAATCCCACTATTTATCCGTGCAACAATCTCTTGAATGTTAATTGGTTTATAAAATTGTCAATAACGATTGCAGAACTTTTGGTCAGACCTAAGCAGTTCAAGATATAGCTATAGCGAGAACTTGAGTATGGCTCGATAGCAGAATTTTGCGCAGACACTCTCATTTAATTATTTTATTGAAGGCAGTATCATTTTTGTGATTGTAAGTATTTCATTTTGTTTTAAATTCATTCATTTTATAAAGCAGTAAAACTGAAATGTATTCTTGTATTCTAATATATAACTTACACCAAACTGGTCAGAACAGATATTTTACATTTGAATAAAATGATGATTAACAATGTTTGTTGAGTTTTAAGATATGATTGAAGTTTTTCCTCGTATCCCTCCAGTTTTCGCAGCCATTGGACAGATTTTTAGATAGCGCAATTAAGTCCTCGGCGACTATTGTTTGCGTGTGAGTGTAGGTGGGAGTATGAGTTTTCTAATGAGTCAACGGAAAATACTCTTCCAACCATAGGGAATTTTGCAAATATGCAAACCAGTATCTATACATAGATTTAGCATTTGCGCATAAAAATGATACGACATGTAGCAAGGAATCTGTAAAAATTAAAATATTCTAATGATCTCAAATAGGATCGAAATTCTAAGTAGAGTTGATATAAATAGCAGACACAAGTTGAATTTATTCAATGCGCAATTGTTTCATGTGAGTAACGAGATTTTCCATTGTTGATGGCACAGTTTCTTCTTCATCCTCATCGTCGTCCGATGATGTAGCGATTAAATCCTGACTTTCTTTGTTTTCTTTATGAGCTCGATTGGCTGCTTCCAATCGTGCTTTTAATTTTTCTTCGAAGACCTTTTGGCGTAAATGAACAAAATCATATTGACTCAAATCGTAATCTTTTGCGTGTTGAACTATTGATATGGTTAGATCATTGGCTTTCGGATCGAATAGTGGTAACGATGGATCCAATCTTAGATATCCATAGATGTCGGCAACTTTCTTGCTGTTGAGTAAGCCTTCTCGAATATGCTTCATTAGGCTTAAAGCGAATTGAAATAGAAAAATATTTGATGCTTCAATCAAAGATTGAGTGACATGAGTGTCGAAAAACAGGAAGAGTGCTTCGAACGGCAGAACACCGACGCACAATGTAGTAAACCATTTTTGAGCGTAAGTTTCGGGGAAAATATAATTTTTGGCGAGATGTTCGTGAATTTCTGGCTCATGATTCGCGAGAAGATAGTCAAATACGTAAGCATCGATAGCGAATGCAACAGGTTCTGCAGTCCAATAGCCGACGAGAACAGTACGATGAAGTTGACGCATAGTTTCGATCACTTTGGACGGCGAATGAGTGAGCAGAAGAAAACCAGCTACATAGGACATTGCCTGATGATAGGAGCCGAATTCGTTTTGAAGACATGATAAAACTTCCATCAAAGTTCTTTGTTGAGCGGGACCCACAAATGTACGCTCGGCATCATGACGAATAATTCGTTCGTAGTTCAAACTTCCAGTCGAAGTTTCCTCAATGTCATCATCGATGCGCTCAAGAATTTTCGTAGAAGGTAAAAATGAGTAATTCAAACGTAGAATAGGTGCTTCACGTTCCTCTTTCCAAAAATCGACTCGTCGCAACATTTTGATTTGGACACCAGTACATTCACCAATTATTTGATGTTTTCTTTTTCTTCAAGCCTTCTGGTGTTTAGAGTACTTTTGCAATTACATGATTCATTCATCTATCATTCTTTACGTGTGTTCTTCGTGTTAGCCAGATGGCAGTGTTTGATGATACTATCAGTGTTCTAAAAAATTCAGGCCTATCAAATATACTACTAAAAAGAAAATAGACGACAGCAGATTGCATACATAATGTTGTTATGTCTCGCTTATATTGAGCCCCTCACCAAAACTGAGCGGAGTAGATATAAGGGAAATTGCCAAGAACGTATATAAAAAATGTAGAAGAACATCGAAAGCGAATATTTATTGTTGTGCTTGTCGTCAATTTCCTGGGAAAATTCAGTTCGACGCAATCAGAGATGAGCGAGCATGTGTGCATGTGAAGAATGGAACCATTCTCTTCTATCCACATTCTCATTTATATGTATCAATATAGGATATTATGGCCCCGAGTTATTCTATACATGCCATTTTTTCTCGCAGCACCTATTCGGAGACTATCATTACAGATAAATCAATTCATATTTCTTCCGCTCGTCATATACGATTATCAAGCAAGCTAAACAGAAATTCTACGCAATCACTTACAAATTCTAAATTCTTTTTACACTCAAAAGAACACCATTTATTGACACACACTGATAGTAACAATAAATAGTCAGACGCTCAGGATCAATACAATTTGACAATTAGCATTATCTATACTCTTATTTGAAACATTTTGAATTAAAACTTTTAAATGTTCTTGAAACAAGAAAAGTCACTTACGTAGTTTATTGAAATTTTAATGCTAACTACATTGTTCTGGAAACATTAAGTCAATAGTAGCAGTTGACCGTGGCAGCTACTCATGTTTGTTATTATCTACTTTCTGTTCGTCAAAGAGAATTTTCGGCATAGTTCTAATGCGTTTGACACGAATAAGGTTTGGCGATTGTTTGCCCCCATTGTTATCAGCAGCAACAACTGCGTTCAGTTTCGAATTAGCCGACTTTAAATGGATGGTATCAATTTGTGAGATTGGAGACTCACTTGCATTTCGTAAAGCACTTATTGGGGAGGCTTTCACATGTATTTTGCTGTCATTTATTTTCATAGAGCGTGTTAGTTGTATGTTTTTATCGAGTTCATCTAAACGAATAGCCGTTGCGACAATCGATGAGCGGATATCATCAATGGCAGTTGTTTCTGTTTTTATTGGATGTGCAGACACATGTGTGACACGTACGAGATCCATGTTAGCAATGCTACTAATTACGTCTTGGCAATGTTTTTCTATGATTATCAGCTGTATTCTGGTGTTTGGATAGGTTTTCATCAAAAATACTTGATCTTCGCTTTGGTTTAAGTTTCGTAGAAGAGGTATGATCATGTTTTTTTCTGATGGAAATGAACCGTTCGCAAATGTGTCTCTGCTTTTTCTTGTTCAGATGACATATTTAATGATTGTTCATTCAGATTCGATGCAGTTGATATTGTTTCGATCGTTTTATCTGTTGGAGCGGAGAGAGTGGTCATTGGCTTTTGCTCAACACTTCCACAGGGTTTTGCTGAAAGATCATTTAGTGTAGCATGTGTAACATGTTCAAACTATTTTCTTTCTTATTTCATGGAAATTTTTGGAGAAATGCTTGATCTAATCGTACTTTTGTCAATTTCACTACGTGTAAGATGACTCCGTGAAGTAACATAAGAAACAATAGTAGATGATTCCTCGTTATTGATATTAGTAGTTTTGTTAAATTTGTATCATTTATGGCGACAATTACGATTAGAGTATCTACAACATAAATGAAAAAGTATATTATTTTGGTATATTTACTTGGAACATACTTTTTATAGCAACACACTAAGCAACAACTAATGGTTAGAGCCAATATAAAACTTAGGCCGACGAGTATTCGAATCAGTTTTGTATTATTAGTTTCTCCTAAATAATAAAGAAGGAGAATAAATTACTAGGAAATATTTAACAAATCCATTTAGGAACCTGCTGTCGAGATTTTTGTTATTGTTGTTGTAATGTATGTAACTCCGGGACATGTATTCTCACCATTTTCTGTGACATAGAATGTAAAGCAATATTGTAGTGATTGTGAATTTTGGCTAAAACAAAACCGAAATGTAATTTTTTGAACTAGTGACTTCAATTAAAATGTACCTGTCGAGAGCAATTGCACACATTACTTGATAGCCAATTTGGTTTGTAGTTGGTTTCCATGTCAAATTTTTATAGTAAATGCTAGAATTAAATTTTATTGAGAGACGTCTGAATCATGCCAGAAAAAGACTACGTTGAGATATCAATAATAGTGACAATTGTTCCACAATTATTGATCGCTAATAATGTTGACGTGAGCGTTTGATTGACTTTGAGTGGTGTACATGAATCTGCAAGAAGTAACACCTCTGGTTGATAGACGCATGATGATGCAGCAATAACTTTTACAAGAAATTGTGCTGGTACTGAACTTAGCGGTGTCATACTCGATGCATTCAAGAAGTCTTCTACCTATGCATGAAGAAGAAAAAAAGAAAAATCAATACTGTTTTCGGCAATGAAAAATAGCAAAAATAATCATGAGTTCAATAGCAAATTTGTTGTCAACTACTTGGCCAGTAATTAAAATAGTACAGTTTGAATAGATCATTGTATTTGTTGGCAGTGAACTTGGTGGACAAACAGTATCCCATTCATCAACACCATTGGATGATGTTGCCAAACGGCAACGCAAGTTGTCTCCATCAGCATCACTCACTGGTATTATTATACTTGTTGTTTCGCTTACTTTAATAATGATTCGGGACATCACAGTAGAAACTGGAGCATTATTGTACTTGCCATTATCCATTCTTGACACTAGATTAATGTATGTTAAAATTGACCAAGTGCTTCCGCCTGCTGTTAAAGCACCCCACGAACCACCTCGAAAAGATAGTGAAACATCACTACCATTTGGAACATAAACTGTATTTAAACGTTGTCCAATAGTGATACCGTTTGATACTGAGACATCGGTGCAATACGGTGTAGAAGAAATAGTTCTCAAGCCAGTAGGGCAAGTATAGGCACACAAACTAATGATCCTACTAAATGTATTCAACGAACTGAATGAGCTTCTTGATTCAAGACAATGATCTGTGCACTCTGAGAGAGAGAGAGAGAGAGAGAGAGAGAGAGAGGAATGTTTAAGTGCAATTATCAGAGACTTTCGATCAAAGCGAGTAAATAATTCATCAATAATATTATCGCTGATTTTCCTTTTCATTGATGTTGTTGCATACAATTATTTTTCTACGTAAAATTATTTCGTCGCTAAAGAAACTAAAGTTAATCTCAAAATGTTTTTTTTAAGTTAAATTTGATTATCGAGCGTCCTTCAAAATGAAAAAGAGCGAAATATTGAATAAAAACAAGTCATCTGTTGTTTCAATAACAGATTACTTTTTACAATGAGTAGATTTCATAAAGCAAGCTGACAGATGAATTGTACACTCAGCAGTAAGTTGTGCTGCTCAATAATGGTGAAATATCAATTAGAGAAGCATCTGGTAGAAAATAAACTAGTATTTTGAAGGAAATCTTCAAGGGTTTTAGAAGGTTTCTTTATTTAAAAAAGAAATAGAGTCTTGAATCTAATTTTCTACTTAGTAATTGAAGTATATTCACAGAAGAATCCTTTAATTTTCTCCAATTAATATATTCAGTTCGGCATTAGATGGCTACCGCATGGTGTTGTATGTGCTGATTTCTACTAGTGGCTGATTGTTGAAGAGCAATAGCCAACCTATTCAATACGGTTATGTTGCTGATGTGTTGCTATTTATTGTAAAACATTTTTGTTATTTTTTGTACTGTATTTTAACAAGATTTTAAAATCGACATGTTAGTGCAGCATGATAATTCAACTCAAGAATTACTGATATCATAACTAGTAGGAGTTTTAACTTGGGCTGCCATCAGAACTGAAAATGAAACAAAATTGAGATAATAATTAATCGCTATGCTTTTGAAAAACAGATCTTCAATCAACAAACAATAAAAATATCTGCTAATTAGGATGGTTTGATTAATTCTATTCTTATTGCGAAATAAGGAAGTGAAATTAAACTTTACAAAACTCAAACTGACAATTCTAAAGCTATTGATCATTAGAAGAATTGTTTAGTTAAATTCAAAAAACATGGAAGTAGACAAATTTACTAAAACAGCAATGTAAATTGCCAATGACAGTGCATTTTACAGGCACACAAATGAATTAATATAGAAATATCTTTTGAATGAAAATTACGACGATGGCATATTCTATCGGCAATTATGTTATCTTTCTATCAATGTTTGGAAAAATATCTGAGCTGCTGTTGATTTAGGATTGTTCCGCTTTGTATGCTACAGGAATTAATTAATGTATTCGTATCCCTCATAAAAAAAGTAGGCAGAAGTCGTCCTAAAAATTCGATGAAATCGTTCGCTACATGTTTTTTAAATTTCTCAGTGGTAAATTTAACGAAGTAGTTGAGCGGTACGAAAATACTTTCTAAGTTGATATTTCATATTTAACTATCTTCTTTTTCAACTTATAAACTTTAACTTCTCTGCAAATTTTTCAAAAAAAAAATTGTCTATTTTCTCTTTTCGTCTTTAGGATTTGATTGACGCTTGAATGATTTGATCATCTGAAGGATTATTTCTGAAAAATAAGCAGTAATAAAAATCAGAAGGGCTCTTACATAAATATAGAGAAATTACTTAATGCAAATAAAAAATTCTATTCTCAATTCCTGTAGCTCTAATTTGATCCGGCTTTTAAAAGAATATTTCATACGTTTTGCCTGTAATTCTTGGATAGGATTGAAGTATGTTTTAATAAATAAATTTTGAAGAAATATTGATTCGATTGCAAATAATATAGATAGTTATCTTTTACGTCTTTGCAAAATAGACTTTGTGCGATGATCTACGTTACAAAATTATGTAAAAAAAGAAAGATCTTGTTCTTGAGTAAATATCGAAATTAATCCTTTACATACATCACCCTTGAGTTTCGAATGTAAAACTTTACAAAAGAAAATAATTGACTTCAATCGGTAGTATCGCGAAAGAAATATTATCAATTTGTGATGCTGTGTTTATGATTCATCGGTCACCCACGCACAAAATGACGTCGATACTTGTTCTCGAAAGAGAATATTGACTCATTTTCTCTTTTCTTCATAGCAATTCTGTATAAAAGAGAAAAGAAAGAATAGATCTCGAGTCATAAAAAAACGTTTCTTACTGTACGAACAAGCAGAGCAAGCAGCAAGGCATTTACTAAACCTATTAAATAATAGTGATGAGTAAGTTTCAATATTCTGAGTAGAATATTTGTTGTTTTCTAATATATATATTTGAATATTTTATATAGATTATTTAACAAGAAAACTTGAAGAAAAAATTGGCTTAGATTTGAATGGTGATGGTCGAATTGGAGGACCTGGAATAACTGCTAAACTTGAACAAGCAACTCATATTGATTTTAATCATGATGGAATTATTGGCGGATATAGACCACCACCGGGTGGAGGTAACTTTATCGGATACTATTTATTTAGCATAACTTTTTTATTTATTTATCTAACAGGTCTTATTGGTAAAATTGAACGGCTAACACATATTGATATAAACCGAGATGGATATATTGGTGGTCGACCTGGATATCATTGCCCTCCACCGCCATCTCATAACAAGAAACATTAATTAGTAATATCCATCAAATATATTGATAACTTGATACTGTTCGTTTTTTCTCATTTGGCAAAATTAATCTTCTACAACTGTTTGTAAATATGTTTGATACTTCTATTTTTTATTTTTATCAACTAATATTTGTCTCGCAATAAAAATATCTGACTTAATAATCTCAAAGAGAATTTTTCACTTCATTAATAAAACAATGAATCTGATACGGTTACTATAGCAAGTTGTTTTCTTGCGTTCGAGTTTCCTCTAATAATTTATCATTTTATGTATTCTTTTTACAAACGTTTAGAAACTCACATGTTTCAAAATTATATTTCTCTCTTTTGGCAGTTATATTATAAAAAAAAAAAGGATCTATTCAACTCTTGACGTACGAGCTACTAAACTTCATATCAATAGACAGTGATGATAACGATAGTATAAGATCAGACTACGTTCTTGGCTGTTTTGGTTGGCCGTAGAAAGGCCGAAAGGAAAAATACCGAAAGAAAAAACCGAAAGAAAAATATCGAAAAGGAAAAATGTCGAAAACAGAAAAGATAGAAAAAAGCGACGTCTACTAAGTGAAGGTTCTAATAGTTTATTGTTCATTGTTGTTGATCTGATTATTCCATTGGCTTGACAATGATAAACCTTGATACTATTGATAAGTAATATCTTATGAAAACTAGCTAAAATAGGCGTAAAATAGTATACAACGATTATAATTCTATCATGATGACTACAGCTTGCTCATTTTTATATGGTGACAATCATTCACCATCTCCAGTTATTTCATTTATTATGGGGCAAAAAGGAAAACCTTTGCTTGTATCAGATGAATATATTTTCAAACTGAATAAAACAACAACAACTAGTAAATACTGGATATGTGTATTTTTCTTTATAACTCTTATTTATCTATGATTTATGCTATGACGCTATTATGATTTCAAGAATAAAAACATCTTAGTGCAGTTTTTCTATATTTTTCCCTTTCTCTATTTTTCCTTTCGGTCTTTCTACGGCACACCGTTGTCTTCATAAAGCATCATTTATATCCAGTACGTAAGAATTTTTCTCATGGGAAAGTTTATAGATAGCTATGGAGGCCAGTAGTCAGTATTCTAAATCTATAAAAGACTTGATGAGAGGTTATATTTGTACAGTTCTTGTTTATCTAGGCGATTGTTCATTTCGAAATTTTTGCTGAAATCGATCAGAATGGAGTTTATGAAATTGAGTCCCGACTTGTAAGTCGATCGTTTTGATGTAACTTTTCTTAAAATTTTCTTTTCTGGTCTTTTAATACTTACTAAGCAAAGGAGATGATTTCGAAATCACATGGTAAATAGTAAATTTTAACGCCTACAAGTGAAGTTCTCGAATGACTTTGATTCTGGGGTAATCAACAATGCAAACAAACTTGAATCATTAACTAAATAAAATGCATATTTTGAATTCAACCGTTAAAATTTGGACTACAATAAATTTGATATGATTTTGTTTTCGACATAGTTTCAAAGGTTTGCTTGAGGATTCTCATCCGACATTTTGAATCCAAACATGTGCAACGATGTCACGTAGAATTATTATTTTCTAAAACATCTTTTCCCAATATAAAATTTGTCTATCGAATGATCCTAAAGATGAATTCTTCAATGTCTTGGGAAAATATGAGCACATATTGATCATGGGCAACATTTTGTATCCTTCGCACGCACACACACATATATTTTTCAAAAAGCACTGTTATGATATTCATATATGGATAAAATTTTCTACTCTATGACAATGATTCACAAAAAAAAAGAAATGTCTACATTCTATTATTCAAGTACTAATAATAATATGGATAACTCAACCAATAACATGCAAAGATGCAGTGATCGATTTTTGCATAACACAAACTTTCCTGAGAAAAAGTATAAATTTTTAATGTTTATTTTTTAGGTTGTTGTAAATCGTGTTAAAGATGTGGGTACTGTATCATTAAAAAGTGTTGCATAGGTGGTCTTCAATGAATTAATGTAATTTTGCATCGATCGATTGGCATTATTTGATTGTTCTAGTTTTTCACGTAATTCATTCATTTGAGATGTAAAATGTCGTTCGAGTTCATCTCGTTCTCGTTTTAATTGTGCGTGTTCAAGGTGAAGTCTCGAAGTTTGCTGTTCAAGATCAAATGTATCTTTTTGCAGAAAATTATTCTATTCAAAATTAAAATAAATTAATATTATACGAATACCGATGTTTAATGCGTACCTTTGAACCATACGTATCGTCTCGAACTTTAAAGTCTGGTCTTCTTAAATCATTCGGCTTATTCAATGGTGTTGTTTCGTATGATTTAGCATTTAGACGAATCTAAATAATATCGGATTCATTCGTCTTTGAAATTTCGAATTATATTTTTAAACTAATTAAATTGCCTATTTTGAATGAATGTTACTAAAATAATCAGTTGACTGAATTGACTGTTTCACTAGAGACGATTAGTACCTCATTATTTTGATCTAGGCCCCAATGATTGCAGCCATTTTATTGTTTGCGTTTATTTCAAGGAAAATTTTGTAGAATTCCTTTGTCTCACATATTAAATGCTTCTTCACTACAACTATAATTCAGGTCTACTTCACTGTACTTGGGGGATTATGGAAGGCTGACTTTCTTTCTCTTGGAGGAACCACATATTTTTTGGTCTCAGAACCGGAATTAGTTTTGTATATCTCTCATTTCAACATGATTACTTGTATTCAACACTCAGTCTGAAGACAATAGCTAGCTGATGTCAGCTATTGATAGATAATATTCTACTAGTTTTTCTTCATTTGAACAGTCTCAGTCGATAGAAATAGTTGTTATATTAAATGAACAAGAAATTCCATCAATATTTTACTTGTGCATTACGTAATTCTTCATCTTTTGCGTTAAGCATTTTTGATAGTTTTTGATTTTCTTCTTCTAAAGAAACTATTCTCCTAAAAAAAGTCGAAATACAATAAATACAGAGAAGAGACAAAGAAAAAATATTGATTACCGTTGTAGAGCTCGAATATCATCATTGGGTGAAAAACGAGTTTGTCTAGTTTGATCCGTACCAGGAGATTGTGCTAAGAAATTAGATTGTAGAGGTAAACGTTTTCTAAGTTCATCAATATCTTGTTGAAGTTTTTCTTTTTCTACTTCCGCTTGTTTCAATAATTCAGGTAATGGATCGAGCTCTTCAATACGTTTCTGTAATCGGCTACGAACTTTTTCTAATTCAACTTCCGATAAATGATTTTTACTATTATGAGCTGATGCTTGAAGTGTTCGAGTATGTAATTGTGCTCTACATTCATTTAACAATTGTTCAGTTTGTTCAAGTTTTTCTTTCAAACGTATATTTTCTAATTTTAGATCACCTGTTCCTGAATCGCTATTATCATCTAATTTTGTTTTCAATTCATTGATAAGATCATCGCGATCATTTAGCTCTGCTTGTAATCTTTCGATTGTTATTGCCTTTGATTTAGTTGTGACGCGAGATGGAGAAGGACAAGAATATATTGATTTATGTTTGACAGATCGATTCGCATTGTCAGAAGAGCAACGACCCCGTTGTAGATCACGCTCTAATGCCTATTTAGAAATAAGATAAATACGTTAGAAGAAGAAAACTACGACGTATTCGTAGTTTATTACCAGGAGGATTCCGAAATAAAATATCGATAAAAATGATATTATCTAGGTTGTTTGAGAAAATTTTCAAAAATGTTGTCGCATATTCCAGTTTGCTCAACATCTCATCAAATGTTTAAATAGATATTTTTGTCTTAGAATCATTTTGAAAGTTTCAAATAGAATTTTTATTCTCGTGACCTCCTCCTTGAATCATAAACTTCATTACGTCGTTTAGGAAAAGTCAATCGATATTTTTGTAAAAGTTAGTATTACTTAGAAAAACAAATGTTTAGCATCAATAGACACTTATAGAATTTAATATTTTCTTTGAAGCAATATGGTCTCGATTTGAGCCTTTCAAAACTACAATGCTTGAAGTAAACAATGATGTCCTTAATTACATAACATCCTTAGTGCTACGTTCTTCTTGATAACTTCATCTCTCTCTCTCTCTCTCTCTCTCTCTCTGGTGGACAGTAGTGTCTAATGATGGTTTTATTTCTTATGTCTTGACGAAATTAACGTACGAAACTTCACCCCGAAAAACATTTTCATTATTTCTATAAATCGAAAAGCAACCGATGCACGATTAACTGATATATAAAGCTTTATTTGCAAAGAATCTCTGATGTAATATTAGTTGAGTACATTTTTCGATTGTTTTGTATCTTAGTCAAAGTCATATTGCATAATTTTTTGTTCAATGAAAGAACCGATTCATCTAACAATCATAATATTGAACAGAAATCTATCTTACTCGTAAAGCACAGTGTAATCGATGAATTTCTCCTTCTTTTGTATATAATTCTCGTTGAAGGTGAGCACGATTTTGTTCTAATGATGTTTTCATTGTATCAAAACCAATTGAATGTGATCTTATGCGTTCAAGCTCTGCTAGTAAAGCAATATTGTCGTTTTCTCTATCAAGTAATAAACGTCTTATTTGTTCATTTTCATGTTCAAGTTCATGTATATGCGTTTTTAATGTATCAAATTGATCAAAAATGATTCCATGTTCAGCTTCTAAATGAAATTGATGTCGAAGATATTGTTGTACTTTACTATTTGAATGTTGAAACAGTTCAATCAAATGCAATAATTCGTTGCGATATTGATGCAATTGTTCAACTTCATATGAAACAGGTTGATCGTCCTAAAGGCACGGAGATGCTTGCATTTATGTACAAAAGAAATTTCTCTTCATTCAACTAACTTAAAAGAAGAAGCCATGTATATGTATATATATATTTATATTTATATAAATCAACGGTTTGAAAGTAGGAAAAAAATGACTTTTTTTTATACTCTTTACTTCGCTTATTTCATTACTAGGTCAAGTGTATGATTTAAGACATTTAGTTTAATTCGAAGAAAAGTCGATGAAGTTTTTCTTACACAAGTGATTAATTTCTCAACGGAAAAATTTCGTCAATATGAAATTTGTAGAAGCTTTTCAAATGCGTCAACTATTTTCAAGGATCTAACTAACACATATTAAATAGAAGAAACTCAAGGTTCTCTTTAGTTCTATAATTTTATTTTCATTTTTTTTAAACATTACGTAAAATAATTCGATTCTTTTTCTTTTATTAATTTAATTCAAATTTCGAATAGAGCTCTGAGAAACTTAGTTAATTATCTTCGTTTCTGATAATCTACATTAGAAATGAAGATTATTTCCTGTCCATGATGCTATTCAAGATTTTTATAATCCATAACTTTTATTACAGTAATGTAGTGGACACTCGAAGGATAAAGAGCAAGGACAATAAGGAAATCAAAAGCTTCCTCCCTTTGTGAAAATTAAGCCAAAGTGATTTTTGACTTTTCGGGAGTGCTAATAGCTAGTCATATCGGTTTACTAAAACTTAATTATAAGAATAAAGAGATGAAAACAGAACCCATATAAATTAAAAACATGGCAATGAATTAATCAAGTTCGAATCTGTTTACTCTATATAGAAAAAAGAACAAAGAACAGTAGAATTTTATGTTTTTTTGGCAACGAATAGTATTATTTTTTAATTAATTCCAATGTTAAAAAAATAGAAGGATTTTCAAAACTTAATTAATAGAAAATTAGTAGCTCGAGATATTCTATAGTTTGATATTGCTTCTATCAATGATTAGAAAACTCTTACAGTGGTTTATCAAACATGAGTTCTTAGAAAAATATGACTTACTAATCTAAGTTTTTTTAGTAAAGTTGTCACAGAAGATAATTTTTTTGTAATTTGTGAAATATCGGCTTCTGAATTCGATAATGTTGCTAATAATTGTTCTCGTTCCGGATTAAGATGTAATGGACCTCGTATAGGAGTTGAACTTCGTGCTCTTTGTCTAAAGGAAATCAACGTATTTAAAATGAAAACAAAAACTAGAAACAAGTATACCAGACCTTCGATTAATTGGATCATCTTGAAATGAAACTTTCGGTGTAACACTTCGTCTTCGTGGTTGTGGGTCAACGCTCGATGAACGATTCTTATTATGTGTTGGTGATAGCGATCGAGACCGAGTTGGTTTTGATCGTGGATTGACAATATGTTGAGAGTGATTTTGTTGAAATCTTTCTAATTCATGTAAAGATGAATCTATGTCCGAACGAAGTTGATCAGTTTGTTCTGAATTAGTACGTTTATGTACCTATTTTGATAATGACAAATAAAAATTAACGGAATTTTCTTTCTAGCTCACAAGCTCTTTGAGTATTCCAATGCCGTCAATTACACTTTGAATACGCTTTTCATAAACTTGAATGTCTGCCATCAATTTTTCTTTATCTTCTATTGAAAGAGTATTCGATTGAGAATCTGCGGTTGTATTGTGTTTATCACGTTCAGTATTCCAACTGTCTTCATCGTCTACAATGAACTCAGCAACTGGATTTATTTCTAAACGTGATTTTGGATTCTAAGATAAAAAAAAATTATAACGCAGTTAACAATAAAAATAAATGAATCACAAACTTGAAAAGAAACTTTTTGTCCTTTTGTTGAACGACCTGGTGCTGGAACCCTAGAAAGAATAGTATGAAGCAAGTTTGTTTTTCTTTTGAAAAACTTTATCAGTTTATTGTACCATGGTCCTCGATTTGGTGATGAACTTTGAGAACGATTTGGTACAGCTACTTTAGGAATAACAACTTGTTTAGGAATATGCGATAATGGTGATGATATGGGTTTTGTTTTATTTGTTTTAGCACTGTTAATAGCACGTGTACGTATTCGAAGTGCTTGTCGACCATGAGAATTCGATGTTTTAACATCTTTCAGCACTTTTGACCCTTCATATGGTTCGTTTCCAACGTAAACATCGACAGGAATAATGGCTTGCATCTAGAAACATACACAAATTGAGATAGACAACACCTCGATAATCGATTAGATTATTTTCTTTTATGTTTAATTAGAAACCATATTGATTTCGTTCTCATTCATAAACTAAGCTATGTCCTCTCTTCATGAAATACAACAGCGACATGACGAGATTGACATAGAGTGACATCTGATTAGATTTTATTAGAATTCAACAAAAGATTAATATTAGAGCAAACTATTCTAAAAATCTTGGAACATCAACAACGAAAAATGATTGCTATAACTCAGAGGCGACGGAAGTCATTCAATCCTTGAAACCAACAGTAGATAGGCGTATAAAAAACATTCAGAAATCCTTGAGGAAGCTAAGATGGTTGAGAGCAAAACGTGTTATATCCACGAAGGCGCTTAGGTACTGCTTTTTCGCTTACACACCCAGGTCGATTATCCTGAGTCGTAAACAGCCGTATACCTATCACTCACGGTGAAAAACGGCGGTGTGCCGATATTGATGGCACGCTTCGATGATTCTCCTTCCTTCTCTTTCTGTTCTCTTTCCCTTGTTCTAATGTATCTCTCTCCTATATATACGTGCGTTATGCATGAATTTGTTACACTCTGGAGATGTCAGATGACACAATACACCATCATGCCGATGGACATAGGCGACACTCTAGTTTTGTCGTTGCACTTTGAATAACTTGAAGTAGCCTAACAAACATCTTTGTCGAGTGGCGCAAGCTACTCTAATCCAGTTGTTTGTTACAGGCGGCCGTATTTTATAGTCATTTACTGTTATCGTAAACGGGATGTTACGATGAAATACGGTAGTCGTAAATGAGAATCGTGAAAAATCTCCGTAAACGGCCGTCGTAGCTAAACGCTAACTGTAAACGACTGTCGGGTATCACAGTAAACGGTCGGAACCGATGATCGTAAATGATTCAGGAAACGTTTGCCGTTTTTCTATCGTATACTTTCGTAAACGGTCGTTTACGATGACTAGCTGTTCGCTTAAAGTATAGTTGCATTTTTTAGATTATAGTTTACTCAAGCTATCTCAGTGAGAAGTATTAAGTGACCATCGTTTAGGTGAAGTTATCATCGTATTCGAGTAAAACCTGTCGATACTCATTTGAGCTGATTTTTCAAAGTTCATAGTCATATTACTACTAGAACTTCGTATACCCTATCGAGTAGTATATTTCGATTAACGAGATCTCGAACCATACTCCGGAAATTTTGAAAAATCCAAAAAATCCTGGTATCCTTTTTTTGTAAAATATGGTCATATTCACTTCGACCAATGTTCGACTCTCGTACCTATATGTTCCAAATGGAACTCGACGAATTCTATCCAGTGAAATTCGCATATTTTCCGCAGCTTGAAATCAAATTTCAGCAATGATAGAATAATGCTAAAGAAACCTAAAAAAATCCTACTATGAGCTATGAAAAATCTGTGGACATCATTAAATAGATCTCCGTGATCTGTGTTTATATCATGAGCGGAACGCTTATAGCAAGGCCTTTAACGAATATGCCAACTTTTAATCGAATATGGTGTTAAAATTTCATAGAAAAATACAGTATTGTGAGATTTTGGGACCATTATCATGGAGACGAAAAATCTGATTTTACAATTCGATGAAATTTGTTGAGATCTGTTTGATACACGAGTGTGAGAGTTGAAATATTTCTTTGAATGAATATTAACAGATTCAACAAAAGGAATTCCAGGATTTCTTTGGATTTTTCGAAATTGTAGGAGAACGCTTCGAGATCTAGTTAATTCAAATTACCATTTGATAGAACATATGAAATTTCACTAGGAACATGCGCATGCGCGTTGGAACATCAGCTCACAAGAGTATCGATAAGTTTTACTCAAACACGGTACTAATTTCACTTACGTGTGAAATCACGATTTCACTCCATCAAAAGTAGCACAATCTTACTACCACGGAAAAAACTAATGCAAATCGTATTTTTGATCTAAAGCACAGAGTTAATGATCAGAAGAAGTTCTCTTGGATATATATGAATATTACAAGAATAGACATTTATAATACAAACAAAAATCCTAAATCACAGTGTGAACTAGGAAATGCTGTCGATGAAGTTTTAAACGGTTTAGCATTAAGTGTTATTCAAACATTTATTAAAAAGACTCAAAAAGTATATAAAGAGTCTGTATCTTCATATTAGATTTCTTTTGTATTATAAATGTCTATTCTTGTAATATTCATATATATCCAAGAAAACTTCTTCTGACCATTGACTCTTTGTTGTAGACTAAAAATGCGAGTTGCATTCATTTTTTACGTGATAGGTGTAACGATAAATAGGACTCTTGCTAGTTGATGTATTAAGAGAAACTGGATAAAGACGGAGTAGCTTACCGCCACTCTAGGCAATGACGTTTATTGTCCTCTTCACGTATCCCAAATGTAACAACTTCATACATAATACACGTATATATACGAGAGAGATAGGAGAGAGACAGGAGAGAGAGAGATATTCGAACAATGGAAAGAGAACAGAAAGAAGAGGAAGGAGAATCATCGAAGCATGCCATCAATATCAACACAGTAGGTATATTCTTTCAAGAAGTATCGTTTTTCAAAAAATAATCGAGTGGATATGAATTTTGAACACACGAACAAGAGAAATCCAGTTTCAAATTAGAAATCAATACAATCATTTCCAAGAAGAGAAAATTTAATAGATTTTAATGAAAGAAAAATCCTATTAGAAGGATTCAAACCTTAAAAAATCGAAGAATCTGGCTCAATCTGTCATCAGAAGTTTGACTAGTTTTTATCATCTATTTTATTATCCATCACATGGAAATGCTATAATTTTCATCGCTTTGTAAGCCTGCAAAATCATTTAGCTAAGATTTTTTATGAGTTTTAAACATGGGGAATATACAGATGGAACATCAAAATAAACCGTAACACATCCACAGTTATCTATTGCGGAGAAAAATCTGAAATCCAGCGGTGAATTTCTGAACTACCCAGGAACATTCTCATAAATCAATCCATAAATCACACACTATAGAGTATTTCAGGTATATCCCCTGCTTGGAGTTCAAATAGTTAGTGTGAAAAACTTATGGAAACACCAAGAAATATTGCTTGAACTGGCAAATCATTTTCAATGTTACAGTGGAACAGTACCGTAAAGTCTGACTGGTATACTGATCAATGTTAAAGCTAACTCTCTATCAACACAATTATACTAAAAATTATTCAGAAACTAAAACTCTATACTCCAAAATAATCTGACAGCTCCTGCATTATTTCTATGATTTCTGCTTGTGATTTCTGACACATTTACAGGATTCTCAAATCTTTCATCATTTATTAAAAAGAAGTGTCATAAAACATCTGTTTTCATCCTTAACAGAGCATCTGCGACAAAGCCTATCATTTACGGGTCCTTTCACTGAAAAAATCGAAAAGCAGGACTTCTGGATCTTAACTGTTATGGGTAAGGACAGAAGACATGACGTGGGCCAACTTTTATCTAAAAATTACAAAGTTCACGAGATCATTTATCAACCTCGCCAACTCTTCACATTCACCTATACAAAGTTATTTCTGCTCTATTACAGTGCCACTCCGGATCTAAAGTTCGCCGAAGTCGGTTTCTGTCAACAACCAGACCGAAAAAAAATTATTTTTTACGATTTCAGTTCCAAATCAGAAACTGGAGTTGCTTGAATGCGCAACATTCAAGAAATTCTATCGATGTTCACTCAAGACAGCAGAATACATAGGTTCCGTATGATCTCTAGAAGCCTTGTGTCACAAAGATCCGGAAATTCCACTTGACCTCTCGCAATAAATCGAACAAAAACATCGTTTTCCCTTACAATCGAGTTAAACGTTGAAGCAGATCTATACTGAACATATTCCTACATCGAATTCCTGTTGAACACTGCTGAATAAATTCACTTAATTAAGAAAAAACAATCTTTAAAGATATTTCTACGATTGGAAAGATGCAATTGCATAACAAACATTAAGGAGACTTTAGTGATTTTTCTAATGTTTTCCGCCGATTTCCATGGCTGCCATTACTTATATTACGCTATATAAAAATTTTTGTATTTTTCTATCATGATCTTCACTGAAAGTCAAAAGCAATGATTTTTGACGACTTCCACTTAACCAATTTTCCTGTATCTCTTGCAGAAATACTCATCATTTAAAGATTTATTATTCTCGATACTATATGATTAATCGTAAATAACATCATAAGCACTTATTGTTGTTGATGCCAAATATCATTGCCGCAAATCATTACCGTTTTTCGATGAATTATATATGGAACGCATTGGTTTTAGCAGGATTTCTTTGATGCTCTTTGTTTCTTTTCAGATTTCTCATGATCCCTGCGGCAGGATGGAGCACAAATCACCAAATACGGATCTCTTGATACTCTCGATCTAATGCTGCTATCCACAATTCTCTACGATGCTTTCTTCGAAAGGTGATTTTAGCAGGATTTGTTCGGTGCTTTTTTGTATCTTCTTTTAGATTTCTCATGATTTTTGCTGTTTGATGCAGGAAAATCATAGAGAGTTAGCTTTAGATGTTCTCGGTAGATTTAGGGTATAGGCAGTGCTCCGAAAAGATCTGTTGGAAGTATGATTTCTGTGATTTTTGGTGTGATATGGAGTAGGTTTTTTGGCTGCTTGCATTTTTTTAGTGTGATTTCTATGGAAATGTAGTAGAATTGATGTCTGTAGTGTGCTCACTATCGATCGGAAGGGTTTATGAATGTATTTTTCTTTTTGTTCAGAATTACGGCCGTAAACGGTCCGTTACGATGTTGTTACGGTCGCATACGTTGCAGTGTTTGGTTGTTTCCTGTTTATGATACGGCCGTAATACGGCGCATACCAAAACGTTAAAATACGGCCCGTATACGGCCGTATCTAATCGTCATAATGCTCGACCTGCGTATTTCCTCATTTTTCATGGATATTTCCTTTCTTTCCGTTGCTGCCCGTATCGCATCAACAATTATTCCAGCAGAAGTTCCGTGTAGGTGTTCGACTGGTGCATCGTTGTCCCTTTTTTTCAGCTCATAATCTATACACTATAACTAAGGAAGATTCATTAGAACGATATCTTAAACACTACATTCACAGAAGACTAAAAAGTATGCACACAACGGACCTTGGTCGTTCACTCTTCTATAATGATATTTTTAATTGGGATGGATTTCATAAAAGAAAGAAGAATCAACTTGACAAGTTTTTTCATACTAATCGAGTAAAACGAGTAATATAAAATCATGAATTACTTCTCTTAAAAAGGATATCATTTATTGAAATAAACTATTGGTATAACAAGAATAGACCATGCAATATCTCTACACCTCCCTCCATTCATTTTCTTTTCTTTTTTTTTTGGCCTTGAAATGTATACATACATACCAGGGCTCCGCGTGGGACGTCACATGGGACGGGGTGGGACGAACATTTTTAGAAAATTTTAAGCAGACAAGAAAGAATCAAAATCTCTTTTGATATGATTCTATGATATGCATACTATCTCTATCCATTAAAATTAAGATCGTTGTCTTAGATGACTTTTAAAAGCTTATATTATGTTTTTTAAAAACAAGGCAACGCGACGTTAGCGTCGCCAACCCTCTACTGAAAGGATTTAGTCATGTAGAATGTAGCTATCCAAAACTATTTAACTGAGAGACTTCACATTTTATAACTTCGAAATGATTTTCATGGACAACACGATTGATAATCGAGCATAAATAGAAAACTTGCTTGGAAGTATCACCAAGAAAACAACATTTGAGTAGTACTTACTAATACTGTGTGGGAATTCTGAAGTTAAGTGCATCCGATCTGCTACAGCTCAAGTTATGCTCCGAAAACTTTCAATCAGCTTGATAACGAAGTGAAGAAAAAGGCCCACTCAGGAGAGCTATGATCGATTACCCCATTTTAGTGAAGTTACAATTCAAATTGGCCTATGAACTAGATATTTAACATGAATGTGCACGAGTAGATCAGAGCTTAAATCAAACTGACTTTTTTTTAACTCGCTTTCGGTTAGATTTGCCCTCATTTTTGCTCAACCTCATGTCGGTTCATTTTGTTTCGGTGCGTTTCCCGTCTAGAATGCATATATTCATTCCCGGGTGCACGTGCACAGATAGATAAATCTAAGATTTACATCTTTTGAATCGAATCCACTCGCAATCCGGAAAAACTAAACTTATTAAGATAATCACGACAAATATAAATATCAAATATTTCACATGAGTTGAACAATTATTTCACGACCTGTCTTCGGAAGAACTTCAAGGTATCTCTTATTTTCGAAAATTGTTTCAACTTTTCTGATCGAGACAACGTGTAACTACTCTGCAAGTCTCCCAGGCCTGTAGTCTTATAATCACAACAGATTTTCAACTGAGCGGCCAGTTTTGTCTCATATATGCGGTGAACGTGATCCTTTTAAACATGATTGATTGAAAACTTTGCCTCATTCTATAATTATTAGATAAAAACAAAGAGAACTTTCAAAAAACCCGAAAACAACAGTTGTGGGACTAATGTAATCCAGTTTCATCTACATATGCGATAAATTCCTCGCCATTTAGAGAAGAATGAGACAAGATTCTCGAGTACTTATCCAGTTCGAGTCCGTTCGTAGATGTGCTAATCTATAATTCGAGGAATTAAGTTTGAATAAATTCTTCGTGCTACAATAAAAGTTGACATATCAAGAATAAACTGAAGACTTTGAAAAAAGCCTGCAACGTCTTACTGCAGATGAGCGGCTAGCCGTTGCCAAATTGAGAATCAATTTCACCGCAAGATGCCTATAGCCCATTCGTAATAAGATCTCACATAACCGTACGATACATCTAACAATAAACATCATCGAATGGTACCCTCAAAAAATTTCCCCTACAAAGAATTCCTATCACGAAAATGCGACGATCTAAACTGCTCCTAATCAATGGCACGCTTGCTTGAAATACAAAATGTCAAAAACCGACAACGCCATTGTGTTCCCCGACCACGATTACTGTCGGTCAACCCTTATAAAAAAAACTATATTTTTCCTAAAAAGTCTTTCTCTCTCCTAAAAAAAGCGAAATACATAATTTCAAAAATCTAACATCAGATTCGGATTCCCAGACCCCGAAATGCTTCAATCAAACCTATCCCTACAGATATTGTTTCAGGTTAGTTAAGCCTATGTAACTGCTTTCCTATTGGACGAACGAACGTATTTAACTCGTTTTTCGTAATACCCTCCTTTCAGTAGAGGGAATCTTTTTGGTAAATTGAACAACATATACTGAAAATGTTTTTAAAATATGAGAATAAAAATTGAAAGCGGTCACTTACGTCAATAAATATAATTTTAATGGATAAAGATAGTAAGCATATATTAGAATCACATCGAAAGAGACTTCGATTTTTTCTTGTCTGCTTCAAATTTTCTAAAAATGTTCGTCCAATCCCGCCCCATGGGAAGTCTAGCGTGAAGCTCTAGTACATACTCCTTCGCTTTCGTTTTCGTTCTCTTTTCTCTTCTCTCTCCCCTTTTACTTCACCACCCGTTTTGATGCGCGTTTCTTCGTATGATTCTTCTATTTGTTTTCTTTTTTCTCTTTTTAATTACTTCTTGTTTTTTTTCTGTTTCTGTATTTACTACTCTTTTAACCCCGATACCAGCTGAGTTAATACCCGATATTACGATATTGTGGCGGCGGTAAAACTCTCTGCTTTTATGTTGTTACTTAATACTTCAATACATTAATCTCTCCTTATATTATCATGTAAGCACTTTCGAGTGTTACATGTAAGAGCAGAATTTTAAAAAACGGAAGTCATTGAACTCGGCGAGACTTATAATTTTGTTTGTCTCTAATTTTATCAAAGTATCAAACAGAATATAACTTTTCTTTGTATTGAATTTCATTAGTAATCAAAGCTGTCAACATCAAACAAAAGTGATTACAAACTACTAAAAATATTTTTTCCTAGTTGCTCTATGATACAAAAGTCGAACAAAGACTTTCCTTTATATGCATGTGTCAAAAAAAGAAACTATTTAAACGAGCTTGTGTCATTTCTATATGATCAAAGAAAGAAAAGTTAGAAATAAACAAGGTGCACTATAAGACATTGTGACAATAGAAACTAACAATATTCAGTACGAAATCAACTGAGACTGAGCCTGATCTATCGAAACTCAGGTAAGAATCAAACCTCACGGATTTCAGTGACTGCGCTATCATTTAAGATTCTTAGGGAAATTTTTTTTTTACAACAGTAGAGTTGTACTCAAAAGATCGATCGGCAATAAGTTTGAGTCCAACATTTATGCTGAAACAGTATTTGGAATTATTTGTATACCCTAATCATAATAATATTATCAATGATGATAGCATTGTTTTCTGCTAGATAGAAAACATTTACTTATCCCTAGGAAGACACATATCCCTCTACATTCGCGATTATCTTGAATCAGCACTACGACTATTCGTTTAATAAAGTGTAGAAAATTTTAACAAGAAAGAGTTTCACGTTCTTTGATCGAAACATTTGAATAATGTAAGGTAAAATATGAGTAAAATTAAATTAATGAGGATACGCGTGTATTGACCATGAATCAAAATAGGTTTCGTTGAGAATAAACTAATAATTATTCTAATTAAATTATAACACATTGAATTTGTTCATAATGTGTTTGGAAATAAATTAGGCTTGAGAACAGGAAGAATTATGATAAATTTAATTTATATAAAAATCAGACACTGGATACTGAGTATTATACTTGGTACTTTTGTACGTTTTTACTTGAAAATCTTGAGTATAAAGTCAATTCTTGCAGTACAAGTAATTTTACTTTTACTTTCAAAGTGCAATCAAGTACGAATATTGAGTACGAATTTACTTAAGTACCAGTACTTAGTACAAATGTACTTGAATGTTGTTGCTGATTGGTTACATTGATTTTTCAGTGGTGACTTGGGGCACAGGCAACGTAGGATATCTTGGGTCTGAATTCGAATATTTCCTCAATGTATTCGCTCACAGAGGGGACCAAAACCCAAATTAGAGGGACCAAGATAGAGCTCGATGAGCTCTATCGAATGGACACCTTTCCGATTCGATTTCATTCTTGGATCCCCTCCGACAGGGCAAATCCGTGTCTCAACCCCAGATGTCTTTCGCAAATGATAGCTGTTTCTATTAAGCTTTCGAAATTGGACCGATCAGATTAGTTATCATATAATATATTGCGAGAGAAACTTTTTCTTTCGATTTTCATTTATTTTATACATGATTCTAAATTAGTTTTATCTTTTTCGTAAAATTTGGATTCCTTTGAACTGTTTGAGATGGCAATACGATAACGACATCATCGAATTTTTGTTTCATTATTTTGCTGAACGATAGGTATATGTGGAGGAAACGAAAAAAGTTATTAGTTAGTAAAGTCTTATCTGTACGAACGAAGAAAAAAAGCTTGTCAGCGCACCCCCATTGGGGCTAAAATGTGGAACTCACATATTTCAGTCAGGTAGATACTGATCAAATAGAAGATTTATTTTTTCAGTGTAGTGAGATCATATTTTGTTCAAAAATAAGATAATAAAACCTGTTTAA
>CAJNYU010003507.1:0-37244 GCA_905331475.1 Rotaria socialis
AATTGATTTGCATAGCCGCTACTGGCGAATTCTTCCGGATAGAACTTGTGCCAAACTGTGGTCAATTCCTCCAAGTGTTCATGATGGTTCGCACCTAATGCTGCTGGATGCAGAGCAAAGCAAATGAATATTGTACGTACACATGATGTCAAAAGCGTTGTAATGATTGAACTCATAAATATACCGATTTCAAAACTAATTAGAGACACCCAACTTACAGGAAAACGTTTTTCCGGTGATTGGATCATCGTAATGTAGATAATAGAGCCGCCGCCGTCAGCTGAAATAACACCTATTCCAATATTGATAAACATTAAAGTAGTTCCGATAATACTATCATTGATGATTGCTGTCCAGCCATGTTCTTCAAACAGTTTTATAAAACTTCGACTAGCTTGAACAAATCCTTCACCAGTAAGTGCTGCAAAAGTAAATGCCCAATGGTTGCGATAACCAATTCATTTTTCGATTGCTTGAAGAATACCGTCAATAGCGTAGGCTATAATACTTTTTCTACGTTCATCACCTGTAAAAAACCGTAAAGTTTTTATTTTGGCTTGAAAAAGTGAACCAAAACAGATAGTTCCTAGGTTTGTCGTGAATGCACGCTTGATACTATTGCTCATTCCGTAGAGTCTACAATCGTCATTACTAAACCACCAATCATCAACAGTACATGCTGTTATAAAAATTAATAATATTTCCAAATGTAATTGCACCCCAATACCATGGCAATAATAGAAAAAATACAACGATTTTATAAATAAAACCACTATTCTCTTGTTCTGTATTCGAAGGCGAATTCGGGCTTGTATTCATATATTGGGATTGTTCATCCATGTAATAACTATTCATTCTTGTTTTTTTTTGTTGTTGCTTTCATCCAATACGGTGTGTTGTGGTTATTTTTCTTGATTCGTTCATTAGAAAAGTTAGTGCCCTTATTGGTATAGTTTTTGTACTTAAACCATAAATTGTAGCTGACTGAGTTTGATTGTTAGTCATGTTAACTTTATTAGTTGTTAAATCAATATTTAAGGCACGTATCACACCCATGAATATAAGACATCAGAAAATAAACCAAAGAAACTACGATAAGCATGAGGATTGTTACTAGTATCAATGATGGATGACTACGTAGAGAAGCGCACCCTGCTTGTGGGTGAGCTTCAGCAAAAGCGATACGTTTCCGAACACATGATATAAAAATCAGCGTGAATAATATAAACACTCCTGGTATGACGCACAGTGGGGGGAATACGAAAAAGAAAGTTACTACTAACAGAATTTGCATCATTGTAAGCATAAAAAATGAACATTTTATCAAGTGACCAGCACAGAGTTGTAAAGCGAAAAAGGTGAGGAAAGACAGTAACCCACCGACAACTGCTGCACCACTCAATGAGTAAACGAAATGTTTGATGCCGAAATCAGCCGATAGTCGGAGTCGTTTCGCTAAAGAAATTTGTTTCATATGCTGAAGCACAATCGGTAAACCTAAAACTATGCCCACGACGATGACGACAATAATATGTATCCCAAATACAATAGCAATGCTAAAATCTTTCCGTCCTTCATTAAAGTCAAGATGTGGATTTTGATAAGCAGGCGGATCGTTATTAATATTTGCTTCAGTGTCATCGTCAGATTTAAGAGGAATATTGACGGTGACGCTGTCATTGAACATACTCTAGTCCGCCATACTATTTTAGTTACAATTTGAAATAAAGAAAAATCTACTAAATGAATTATGTTTGAATAACAGTTGTTGACATAGCAGTTCAATTACCAATGTCAATTAATAAATTATTTGCATGTATTTACTCTTAGAAGAAAATTCTACATTCTATAGGCCTAATATATATATATATATATATATACATGTATATATATTAATCAGAATGTTCCCTATTGATATTTTCAGATGGTGACTCTTCTCTACATATTTTTTATGTGTTTTATCGTGTTACAACTGAGGATACTCACATTATAGGAAACATTTTTGTTTCGGTTGACATGCTATGCATACGTACTAATTAAAATTTGTACGCGTTAACTGGCAATGAAACCATCCGTTTTATTAAAAAAACCAATGAAGCAGAGTAAAATGGTGATTGATTCGCGTTTTTTTATTCTGTACGTATTAAGAAGAAAAAAGATTACATTTTACTGATATGATAGTAAATAGATAGCATAAAGATAAGCAATAAAGTAAATAGAAAGAACCTTGGAACGAATCAATTTTTTTCTACAGCAGTGAATCGAATAGTAGGTAAACAAAAAAAAACTTCTGCTTTCAAAAAGAAGACGATCGAGTAGAATACAGATAAAAATAACACGTTTCCTATAGGCTATCGGTTTCGAGCTCACTATATACGTCAATAAGTATACAACGACGCCGAAGAACACTCACTTATGGCAACATTTCGTGCTTTTGCATTTCTCTCGTGGAACTTCTGGCGATGTTGACGATGCTTCACACAGTTTTTGGCTCGATTATCTGGTTGCTATATTATTTTCCCGTCTTTCCGACTGTTTTGTTTTCGTTTAGAAGAATAACAGGAAAAAAAAGAAAACGAACGTTTCAAAAAAAAAATTTCAATCTCTTGTATGCAAGATTCTTGTTAGGAGAAGCACTCATTTTTTTGTTCTAAAATTTAATAAAACACATGAACCTTATAATATTCTGAGCTATTTTTTTTCTTTTTCATCCTTCCATATGAAATAGAGGAGAACAGCATGCCATACCCATGCAAACAAGGACAAAATCAAAATGAAATCGAGGCATCATCGCCATCTTTTGTATTTACAGAATGTTTGATCAGTCAGAGATTAGCATTAAAAACCAGCTGATGTACTACTCAAATAAAATATGTCATAGCTATTCAGATTAATAAAGCAAACAAGATTTTCAATTGATGTAATATAATCTAGGAATTTTCGATAAAATGCAGATCAATGTTACAAAACACTCGTAGAACATATGTATGAATATATTTTGCCATGCGTCATGTCTGAGTTTCCACAAAGTTATAGATTTACGAGCTATTAACTTAACTTATTCATTTATATTAATAAACAATAAAAACTAATGATCTTTTCATATTTTATCGGCTGTTCAAAATTGATTTTTTTTGTGTTTCTTCTTATATAGCTCTTCATTTATCATAAGAAAGACATAATTATTGAGTATGAGTATTTTGAATTATGGGAAAGACGATTATAAATAAATAAATAAATATGTTTGCTATTTCAAAAGATAGCATTGGAAATGAAACGAAAACAAATCAGCTCACCTCTGATATGCTGCAATTGAAATATATTAGTTATTACATTCTACGCAACTCATTATATATCATTTTTAGCAAATTCTCTGACATATACAACTCACGAAAGATGTTAAATAGAAGTTTTCAAAAACAAACAATCAATGAGTTCAATAGGCGAATTCTCTATAAGGTCTAACACGTTATTTATTAAGCACAGCAGAGTTTAATCTAATTCTAATCTTTTACAACACATATCACATTAACAAATAACTAGTTCGAATTTGGTGACATCTTTTTCATAACTTAATTAACTTAAAAGTGAATGAAAAATGCTAGAATATCCCATGTCGTGAAAATCGCCTCGATTTTGGTGATTTATCGAAAAAGAAACGTAAAATCGGGATTAATCGAATTATGTTGAAAAATCGGAGATAACATCAGATTTCATCGTGATATTGAATAGAAAGTCGATTAATCGGAATTCTTTTATAACCACATTTTAATACATTGTTAAAAAATTTAAATTTTGAGATAAATATACAAAAAATATACGTTTAACCCATCAGAGTAGGTTTTTAGACGTAGAAATGGAAATGTTGCGCAAGGAAAAAAAAGATTAATTTATGCGATGTCAGTAGTATATAGCTTTCATTTTGGTTGTACGATGCAAACAAAGAGCAATTTTTCGCTCGTTTTATTATCGTTTAGGGATTACTATTTGAACGTTTTCTTCTTATCGCATTAGTTATTTTTTCAAACTTAAAGTATATATTTAAATTGTTTCTATTTCAAATGCTTTAATTCTTAAGGTAGGCTTGATGAGCGTTAATGCATACAGGTTACGGAGATGGAACTCATAATAATCATGTTTTATACGAATCAACATGAACAATATTCAACTTCACTGTAAACAATCAAAAGATGGCAAACAAGGGGGAAACGGCGGATTGCGGATTTTCGGATTTTTTTCGGATTGTTCATGGATTGGCAATCCCGAAAATCCGCCATTTCGTCCTTGATGGCAAAGCTATCAGAAATCAGAAAGCAAAGAAAACTGATTTTAGTGAAATCTTTTTGTTCTCTTTTAGATTTTCATCGAATTGTTTGATGAGATAGGACGTGAATATTGTCAATTCTGGTAATATTGTAGGTAGAAATTTATTATCTTTCTTCTGGTTTATTTTCTGTCGATTTTCAAATATAGTACCTATGAAGAATTGGTTTTCTTCAAATTCCAGCTGAAAAGGCTAATACGACTAAATTTGTATAATGCCCATCGATCGAATATTTTAAGAAAAATAAATTTTTGGTGTTGATTCACTTAGTAGTGATACCGATGATCGAATCATAGTTATTAGAGGTAAGTCATTTCAAAGTCATTTCAAAGTCATCATGTAATTAGTTGTGTTTCTATTGCAGATTATGTTCAAGTTGAAGAGCTGATTATTTGGTAATACTTTGGATACTGATACTCGGGTATACCAAATCCATGAAGAAACTTTATAAGTTAGAATTAAAAAAATTGTGAAACCAAATAGTTTCTTTCTTAGTAGATCTTAAACTATGTTTCTATTTTTTCTCGTTTAAATGAAAATTATACCTTGGTATCAATTCTGAAAAGCAATCAACACAATGGATATCATTCGTACGATAAAATTTCAATATTAATGTAACCGACAGAGTTCTTGTAATGATTCTTAGAATAAAAAATAATATTAAACTTGAATATTCTTTTTATTGTAGATACCCAGGTCGGCTAATCCGACGACGGATTCGATCGGATCCTAAAACATCCTACTAACCGAGTAAATCCAGTTGGATTCTGGGTTTCGGAACTATTGGCGGATCCGACGGAAGAATTTTAAAAAATATTAAAATTCTATTTAGTACAAAAGAGCTTTTTAGAAGTTGAGTATAGCAGGCTTTTTGGCGCATCGGATCCCAAGTAGGATACAATCGGATATGTATCGAATTCAGATCCTGTGGATCCGAAACCTGGAATCCGACGGAATCTGTTGGTTCTTGTCGGTTTTCATGTATTCAACCACATTTTTCAGCGTGGTATAATTAGGTATGGGCCCAGTGCGGGGTCCAGAGCCTGTCTCATCGAAATGATAAGATTAATGATGATGAAATTATCCAATAACATAATCAGCATTCATCATGTGATTGTCATCCACCATCACCATACCAAATCAATGAACCCTGATCTCTCCAAAATTCACTTAAGTATGCATGTAATTTATTTTTAGGCAAATCATGTCGATTAAGCCATTGGTCATCAAGTTTAACATCGAGTCATTCATCTTTATCACATGTTGATCGAATTAATATGATTCCCCAGGTCGAACATTACGGCCACCGGATCCCGTAGGATACTCCAGGGAATATGCGGGAAAGTCACCACATCCTGCAGGAAAACACGAGAAATGGCTGGAACATGGAAGCAGTATTCCGGTCAAAAATACGGCCGGACTTTTCCGGCAGGAATTGATCGGAAAACACCGGAAAAATTCCCAACTGGAATACTGATTCCACAAAATCAACGGTACTATCCGGAACCGGTCGTTTCCAGGCCGGACGGCTCGAGTTGAGTAATTATGCTACGCATGATGTTATGGCTGTTACATTGTTAATACGACCTATTACTAAACGATGGACATTTGAAAAAATCAAAATTAGGAAAATGAATGAAATGTTCATCGCATTTAATTCAATTAAACTGCCACCATTACCAACATCGAAAAATAAAAAAAATCAAGAACATCAACATGCAAAAATTAAATACAATATTACGATGCAATGATACAGAAGAAACAGTACCACCAAAAAACCGTAAAATACATCAAAACCGATCCATACAAGCCCGCCATAGAAGAAATCATCAACGAAACACGGTACTTAAAAAGTACCGTTATTATTATTCAATAAAACGAAAATGGTATCCTCGTTTTCCAATGTTAATGATCCGACAAATTCTTCGTTTATATCGTATTAATTATAAACATGTTCGAAATGATGGCGAAGAATTATTAATTAGCTTAAAAGATCGACAAAGTCGCGATACAGCTCATCATCAATTACCATGGAACATATTCAATCGGCACAATTATTTTCATTATCGAAAAGTATTTCGACATTAATGCTTTTGCTGTTCGTATTAATTATATATTTTTATTTTTTTTCCTTCTTCTCTCTTTTTTCTCAACATCATCATCATCCACATTATTGATATGACCATCATCGTGAACAATACAAACAAGTTTTCTCTCGTTATATTTTTTGTTGTTTTTCTTTTTTTTCACCTTTTTCTCATATTGTTTTCTCTCAGTGATAAATGAAAATGTTTTCTTCGTTTTCTACCTGGTGCATTTATATCAAATGATTTTCTTTTTCTATGATGTTCTTTCGTTTCTTTCATTTTCTTCTTGTTATTATTTTGTTATTATTTTGTTGTTACAGTTTCTCATAAAAAAAGTATTTTGTATCCAAAAAGCATTTTTCTTGGAGAGTAAGGGTGTTAGGTCTGATATCTTATCTTTATCTATATGATGAAGGTCAGCTCTCTCTCTTGTTTTGTTTTGTTTCCTCTCGTTCTTGCCCTTTTTGTTTATTGTTATGAAGTTGTTGTGTTTTTACGTAAATAAAGATAGCCCAGTGAACTCAAGACATAACAGTATAGATTTTCAAAACTCATTAATAACAATGCCATCGGATTCTTTTGGATTCAGAAAAATGTACATTTTAGTAACGTCTCAAAGAAGTTAATTACTGCCAGACAAAGTACGGCTAAAAAGTAAAAAATTGTGAGCCACGAAGAATCGGTAGCTTCTCTTTCTACAAGAACCTATGGCAGGTGTGAAAGGCTCTCTTTTACAACTAAAATGAAGAATGAATGTCTTCTTTAATCCAACTGATTAATCTATCTTTTGTTGCGTTCTGTTGACACTCCATGGCTATATGTTACTTGGTCGCGCTCGTAAGTTATAAGACCGGATTTTCATGATGATGCATCAGCCGAGAGTCAGTACAAAACCATCCTTCTATATTCATGTCTTTGTGTTTTTGTGTTCTGTGTGGACATGCTGCAGAACATCGTGTGCGATGATCATAGTATGAAAGACAGTATACTTCGCACAGAACTTTCTCTCCATACATACAACAAGAAATGCATGCAGTTGTTAGCCTAGTTAATAACGACGTCAACGCGAATGGTTGAAAATACACAGTTTCAGTCCCATAAAGTAATTTTTGTATGTTCTTTGCGATGCTGTTGTGCCATCGCAGTACTTTCTCCGTCTTGAAAGCCACAAATAATGATGTTCGAACAGAGTCTATAGAATATCCTACGATTCTCAACTTTTTAGGAAAAATTGGTGCTAATATACACGAAGTGACTATCTTTTGCGTTTGATACAGAAAGAAAAATGAAAATTAAACTCATCTACTTAAGCGCTCAGCCTGCTGTATAATTTTGGAGCTTACTTTCTTTACGATCCTTCACTTTTTTATGTTTGAGGCGAGGACTTCTCTCTCCATCCCATGGAACTTTTACAAATTGTATATATTAACTATGCGCTCCGGTTTTGAAATCAAAGCAACAGTGGTAATCAGGATGGAAAATAATGAAAACACGCGAAACAACAGTAATCCAATTTTTTCCGTGACTTAATGTTGATTCCAACCAAATCTAACATTTTGACATCTTTGTCGGGTGAGAAAGCTCATTTACGATCTGTAATTCTTTGAGTGGTCTTGGTAAAACAATGAAACCAACCACATTGGTTCATTGGTCGGTTAGATATCGTTCCAATATGCTACTTTACTGTTGTGAAATGATGACTGACACGCTTTTGGCTGAGATTCAGCAATATACAGATTATATCTCTTGTGCTCGACTCAATGATTCTTACGATTAAGAGTGAACTGATTTTTCTATTGAATGGAGTGATCGGGAGTCTTCAGAGTTCTTCTCTATAATGATTCTATAATGTTCCTATTGATGTTACGGCGTCATAGTCGAGAAATACAGTGATATGAATAGTGATTCCAGAGCCGATGGAATCACACATAATCAATGGAATCAACGGAATCATATAGAATCAACAGAGTCACATAGAATCAGTAGAATCACGAAATCAAATTTTCCCCCTTGGTCCTCCTCCAAATAAAACTCTATTCGCATCTTTACTTTTTCATGTGCTGTATAATTCGACTTCGAATATGAATGGAGAGTGAAATATTTGTTACGGCTTCGAAAATAGATGAGAAAAAACCGCAGTCTTAAAATAACAAAAGATAACAAAACAAAACATTTAAACAAATTACAAATTCAAAACAATAGAGATAACCACAAGAATTTGTATCGACAGTGACACCCACACTCAGGTGTGCCTTGCCGAATTTCTAAATTTGTAGTTTATATAATTTTTTCTCTCGTTTATCTTTTGCTGCTCTGGGTTGAGGGAGCTGATGGGAAAATTTTTTTAAATTTTATTTTCTGCTTATTAAAACGATAAAGGTGTTTGTTTTCTTTTTCTCATTTTTATTAGAAGTTATATTAGGCAGTCACTCCACTTTTCAAATCAGGTATAGAAGGCGTTTTTTTTCTAAACTCATTCTCTACCATCTGGTCCTAGATTTTAGTTTTACATTTGATCGTGCCACTAGCTCCGCAATTGTTGTACTTAGAGAAAAACTAAATATGTTAATTGCCTAAAATAATTCATGCTCGATAGTTATCTTCTTGTGTGATTTTACTGCTGAAAAATTTTCATGAATTAATGACATCCACACCCATAGCATCACGGTAGCACCACAGAAAGCACAGTTTTTTGGAGTTAAAGTGTTTATAATTAATGTTGTTCTCAAGCATCTCCTAAGATCCTTAGTTTGGCTGCGAGAGTGTGTGCTAAGGACGGAAAGGGTAGCGTGCACTACTTTTTATACTAAGCTTGATATTAACTTTTAACATAACTTTGTCGTTGCAAAATGACTTTGAGCTAATAGGAACATATAGTTCACTACACTACCCATAGAATGGTCTGCTACCTGATTTTTATAAAGATCAGGTACACATCGCCACAACTGAGTCACATTAGCTACGAATATAACATGTATAAGGCTCTCGTTTGGGGAATGTATAATAGTAAAGCTAATAGTTAGCCTGCTAAACAATTAGGGAGCTTACATAGACTGCCTGCTGTGCTTTATTGTTGAAACATGGTTACACATTTAATAGAATAATATACTTAGGGCATATCAAAAATAGTGAGAGTGACACTTTTTTACCATAAACTAGACCTAAACATATTTTCTTTTTAGACCGTCTGATAGAGAAAAAGAAGCTCTATCTTTTTATGCGATTTGATCGTACTTCAACTAATATCATAACATATTTCGGCTGGTCATGCACTACTTGTACTAGTGAGTATTTTTTGAAGAACTCTTGATAGAAAGAAGATAGAACTGCGGTTTTCAGCATTGGAAAGAACAGATGAAGAAGCATCCAATGATGTATTACAGAGTTTTATAATATGGTTTTCGTAAGGTTTTCCATTGGTCTTTTTCATGCCAACCTATCTAGTGAGTCATTTTCAATATAAATTTTCAATTATCAAGTGCAAATTCAGATCACTACTTGAAGATCTACAAAGCGTGAATGGCTCAAATGAATAATACGTATTTTGGTCGAACTCCTAATACCATTTTCCAGCGAAATTTGTGAAAACCTCGCTGTTCTGCGCTTTTTCGTTTTTTCATAAAAACAATTATTTTTTCGACCGTTACAAAATCGAATAAAACAAACTGGATATGTCGTATTAGAAACTTTTGGGATATATGATTCGACGCGTCTTCGTCTGTTCTTTCTATTGGTGAAAACCGAACTTCTCTATCTTGTTTCTATAAAAAGTTGTTCAAAAAATACTCAACAGGGTGCTTTCACGCAGGTCCTCTCACTTTCTACAGAGCATTCTGCAGGCAAGATTTAACCAAGTTAGTCTTGTAGCTCGTGTCGAGTTGTGTAGGAAGCCATACTTTGTTTTCAGCGAAATCATGCGCTAAGTCCTGAAGATAGGGCTCAAAATACGATTTTCTAGAAATCTGATCCGGTAAACCAACAACTTTCGGTTTTTGTGAACACGATATGAAAATCTAAATTAAACCATTGGATAGAGCATAAAAAGTTGTCTCTATGCAATAATTTTCGAGTGTGTACGTAAAAATCTCGAAGCGCCGGCGTACCTGTAAAAACCGAAAAAATGCGATTTTTTCTAAAATTGAGCACTCTAGCAAACCTACATGTGGAACTAGATATCATGATTTCTTAGAACCAAAATGAAGCTTAAATAACGGTAGTTCGAAATAGCTGAATTATATTTTCAGAATACATTGCTTAGTTGAGATATTCGACATCTAGAAATCAGAGATTCCTGAAAATCCTATGCTAGACCTTCATTTTCTCAAGAACCACGCGTCAGAATTCGTTGAAACTGTTTTTTTCAGTAGCCTTCAGTAAGTACTACCACTCGCTAAAATATCAGCTCTCCCATTTTGGAATTACGAAACTTATGATGCTTAGGATTTTTTTAAATTCGCAGTGTGAAACCTTAAAAGTTTTCGGTTATGATTGTGAAAATAGTAATTTCAAGGATGCACAGCTATATGATAACCTTTTATGCTGAATCCAAATACGCTGATAGCTGCAACCGATCAGCCAAAGAGATTTCTAGTATAGAGAGAACTAAGTGAAAACCGTACATAAACATAGTTTCTTGGGGGGTTTCGCTTCTTCTCTAGTGTTTACCTATTATTCAATCGATCAGATAGTGAAACTTGGTAATAGCTGTGCATGCTGAGCTGAATGAGTAGTGTCGGATATCCCGAGATTTGGAGATGTTGTTACTTATCCCGCTGGATATGCAGCATCTCTAGCGGGACATGCAGCATCCTCAGTGGGGAAAGTGGTCGTGCGCCATCGGAGAAGTATGATCTCATTTAGAGATGTACATCCCTCATACCCACACCCACATCGTCGAACAGGAAACTGAAACGGTGTTCGGAGTCTGGGTGGATGCAGTAACGGCACGTGTCGTTCTTTCAAGGTAGTTTCGACACCTTGGACAATTGCTACTCATCAATCATCTTAGTATTAGACACCCATATAATCAAAAACGTTGTCATCATTCATTGTCAACAAAAAGAAATTCGTTTTCTTCAGTCTAGACGATTACGTATTCAAAAAGATTGTGAAAAAATTTCACGTGCTGCTCGAAACATCTATATGTACCTACGTCTTCTTACTTTTTCTCTTTATATTAGAAATCTCTTTGATTAATCGGTTGCAGCTATCAGCGTATTTGGATTCAGCATAAAAGATTATCATATAGCTGTGCATCCTTGAAATTACTATTTTCACAATCATAATCGAAAAATTTTAAGAAATTCTACGCATCATAAGGTTCGTAATTCCAAAATGGGGGAGCTGATATTTTAGCGAGTGGTAGTACTTACTGAAGGCTACTGAAAAAAAAACAGTTTCAACGAATTCTGACGCGTGGTTCTTGAGAAAATGAAGGTCTAACATAGGATTTTCAGAAATCTCTGATTTCTAGATGTCGAATATCTCAACTAAGCAATGTATTCTGAAAATATAATCAAGCTATTTCGAACTACCGTTATTTAAGCTTCATTTTGGTTCTAAGAAATCATGATATCTAGTTCCACATGTAGGTTTGCTAGAGTGCTCAATTTTAGAAAAAATCGCATTTTTTCGGCTTTTACAGGTACGCCGGCGCTTCGAGATTTTTACGTACACACTCGAAAATTATTGCATAGAGACAACTTTGTATGCTCTATCCAATGGTCTAATTTAGATTTTCATATCGTGTTCACAAAAACCGAAAGTTGTTGGTTTACCGGATCAGATTTCTAGAAAATCGTATTTTGAGCCCTATCTGCAGGACTTAGCGCATGATTTCGCTGAAAACAAAGTATGGCTTCCTACACAACTCGACACGAGCTACAAGACTAACTTGGTTAAATCTTGCCTGCAAAATGCCCTGTAGAAAGTGGGAGGACCTGCGTGAAAGCACCCATCAGTATTTATATAACAAGGACGCATACAAATGAAACAGATCTTATCAAAAATGATTATCATTATATTAGTTGAAGCATGATCAAATCGCATAAAAAGATATAGCTTCTTTTTCTCTATCAGTCGGTATAGAAAGAAAAGTTTTTTAGGTCTATTTTAGGGTTAAAAAGTGTCACTCTCACTACTTTTGGTATGCCCTAAGCATTTTAATATATTTTATTTTCTAATGAAGAAGTATAACAATAATCATCAGTGAAGAATATAATAATAATAATAACACTGATAATAACTGGGAAGAAGAAACACCAACAACTACGTAATAGCTAGTAGCGACGCCAGGAATTTAGGTGTGCCCAGGTCGAAAAATCTGACATAAGATCTTATGAAATACTTACAAGATCTTTGAATACGGGCGAAATCTAACAAGGATCTGACAAAAAATCGTAGTCTCTGAGATCCTATATCAAGTCGCACAGTCAGATTCTTGAAAGGTCTTACACATTAATAAGATCTTTCAAGAATGTGACTGTGCGACTCGATATAGGATCTCAGAGACTACGATTTTTTGTCAGATTTTCGTATGATCTTGTAAGATCATACAAGATCATATTCAGATTCTTATCAGATCTTAGTATCTGATTGTTTGTCCTGGGTGAGGGGGCTCAGACTAATTCTGGGTGCGGAGGACTCAGATCTCCCTACCAGCATTAGTAATAGCGAACGAAAAATCAGTCACGAGGATTAGTCATAGTAGAAATATTACGTAACAAATCAAAATGGAGATCATAGCAACAGATAACATCAAGAAACTGTTAGCGTCAGTGAGTGTCATCCACTGATATTAACAACATGATTTTTAGAAACCGCAGTAGCTATCAACACAATATCTAGCGGTTTTTGCTCGAAATGTTTTTTCATTGGTAGTCTTCAAACAAACGGGTTTAATTTCTTATGACCCTCCCTTCAGTCGAAGGAATAATACACTATGGTAGTGCATATGATGTTCAATTTATGTGTGTTCATTATTTCTATTAGCTTTCTAATGTGAACTAACTAGAAATATTGATTTACGCTTTATTTAGATTAAATTTCCGCATAAATTTAGTTATTATGCGTTTTAATTTTTAAAACAGCGTAAACTATTCGTTTCCGTAGTTCACATTGGAAGAAAGTGTCGCATAATAAATCATATTTGAAATGCAAGTATAACTGACTATAATGCACAATTGTTTTCATACATATATATTATGAAAAACAAAAATTAATGATACATCTGATTTACTAGCAGAAGTTATATTTACTCGCGTATACTTTACAGACTTTTATTTATTTCAAGCATAAATAATGAAAGGTAATAATTTGTAGTTGTTTTAAAATATAGTGGAAAAATAATTTATATTTGTTTTAGAATAGCTAAAAAATGAAATGCAGAATCTCTCTAAAAACAAAAGGTACTCTAACGTTCATGAACTATTTATGAGAATGATGCAACAGCAATTCATGTACTTTTTTGCTTCATTAATACTTCTAGTTAGTTATCAGCAAGTTCAAATGAATCTGAACAAAAATACGTTTGAACTTTGTATATATCTATAATTGTGTTCATCCTTCATCCAGCATTTGATATTTATATGATATATATATAGCTTAATGATCATTTGTCTGTTTTTATTTTAAGAATTTATTTCTACTTTATCGATTTGGAATAATGTTCGGCGATGAACCAACTGGAGAGATACGTGAACCATGCTATACTAATCGATATGGAAAGTAGGACTTAACAATGCATATCTAATCATAAACACATATTTCGAATTAATAAAGATGAATTTCGTACTAGGATATTGAAGCTTCACTGAAAAAACGTTCCGTACAAATCAGGTTCTGTACGAAACGCTTATTCGAAGTGCCAAAAATAGGGTTTCGAATACTACAACTTCTACTCAATGTAATAAATCGTCCACAAATTTCCGTCTAAACGCAAACAGTTTCATGGAAAACTCTGAGATAGTTTCCGAGTCCTTCAAAATCGACGAAGCAAATAAAGATTTCCATCGGATACCAATGCCGGAAGTGGATTACACATTTTGGAGGTTTTATTCTTCTCGCTTTACATCGAGGACAACCGGATCGCTATAGCCCATATAGATTTTCCTCCCATTGGATTGTGCAGAAACCGGCAGCAAATTTTCCTGAAAATCAATGTATCCTGTAAGAGAACACACGATCTTACTGGAGCATAGGAGCAGTATTCCAATCGCAAACTTTCCCTATTTTTTTCCATAATTTCGGCGGATATTACTTCCATGTTTCAGCGATATCGTGTGTTTTCCTTCAGGATCTGGTGGGCAGAACGATCGACATAGAATGTTTAATCTAAACAGAAAGAAAACAAACAACAATAGTCTCTTCGACTCATTGAACCCTCGGCTGAATAAGGCAGCAGCATTTTCTCTAGGTAGTGGCATAGATAAAACCGATCTATTAATCCTGTCCCTGAACAGCGACTCAAATTTATCTTGAATTCTAAATCGTAGAAACAGCTTTTATTGTAAAATAATTTTCAGTAAACGCATCTTTCCACTAAAAGTCATAAAGAAAGCAAACCATATATATCCACCTCGACTTCAATTATTAGTCTTCAGCCGCAATAAATTGTACGGTATCCTGAGATGTTAATATATGCTCAGGCAATGTCTACAAGAATCTTTAGAAAAAACTTATTATAACAATAAAAACTTTCGCCTTTGATAGGTTCAGCTTGATCACCAAAAACATTTTTCTGAAATGTTTTGAACGCGGATCATGTTCTGTTTTGTGATGCATGCAAGACCATGAAACCTTTTAAGAATTAGAATAAGTCAGAAACTGGTTTTTGGTTTTTCAGCATACTTTTTCAATACCCTGTATACTTGGAAATCGAAAGGGCTTGTGAGGAAAGATTTTGGAAACCGGAAGCGTATTCTCGCATACCCATTCAAATACCAACTCTTTGGTCAGATTTCCGTCGTCAACAAACGGTACTCCAGAATACCTTAATAGTATGGGAATCGGCATTGTAGCAAATCCTAGGGTTGCGAGGTCTAGGGAATCCACTCACAAGTTTTTAGAAGTTTCCGAAAGGATTTTCAAGTTTGTTTGAGTCTTAGAGAAAACGATTTTGTTTTCAGAGAGTAGTCGGAAGTAAAACTATGAAGCGATCGCTTTTGTGGAACGTAGTGGCTACGATACTTGAATAAGATTTAGTACAAAACCTGCAATGGTTTAATGCGAAACTGCTTTTTATCAGAGTGTTCTTGAAATATTTCGTTGGCGCTTACTGACACTTGCAAAATATCACAAAATTCTACTGAACTTTTAACATTTTGTCTGAAATCGTTTCTGTTTCAGTGATGAAGAAGTGACTTCTACAACTGATGCATACTATATTGAACGAGATCGACGTGATAATACTATTCGTCGATGTGATCTGTGTAGAGATCCCGATAGTAATTTAAATACTGCATATGGCAGTATACGAGCAAACGGCAGCTGCATTAATAATGCACCAATTCATAGTCGTAGTTCACAAGAAACGAGTCGATATCTTCAACGATTTGGTAATGATATTTATTTTGAATCTAACCCAGAAATTATTCGCAGTGCAACAACTGAAGCTCCAGCAACATATAAGCAACGAGTTTCTCTTAGGTGTCTTCAACCACCACCTCTTCCACCACCAGAAGTAATGAAACGCATTATGTACAAATTTAATCTTACTAATCTTTGTAAAATTTTAGCCAAACATTATAATAGAAAAGCGTCCAGAACAACCACCACCGCCACCATCACTTGTCATACATGAACATGAACAACCTCGGTGTCCGCCGCCTCCAATTATCTTCCGCGAACGACCACCACCACGACCGGCTCCAGTTCCCGGGAAAACCAGTTTGAAAAAATGAAACTTAAACTACATAAATTAAATGAATCATTGTATTTTATTTTACAGCTATTCGTCCGTTACCACCTGTACCTGTTCCACCAAGATCTCTTGTTGTTGAACGTTTTCCCGCGCCAGAAATGCCACGTAAAAGACCTTTTTTGCATTTTTCTTGTTGTTCTCTTTGAAAAATTCAGCTTATTATTGTTTTGGTTTTTAGCTGATATTATATTGGAACGATGGACTCCCTATGGACCTCCACCAGAACGCCGTACGATTGTTAAGCCCGCTCCTCCTCCTATGAAGTATCCACGTCCCACTCATACTGTTGTTATTCATGATGAGCCTCCAGTGCATGTAGTTCGAAAATTTGAATACCTGGGCGTTACTCAAGAATGTCCTGATGCTTATGTACGTCGTTATGGGTCATCACTGTTGGATTCACAAACATTTTTACGGGAGGCTCGTAATGCAGGTGTTACTGAAAATATAGTAAATTATTTTCAAAAAAAGATACCTACAAATAAAACTATCGGAATTTTTTTGTTTATAGGCTTGCCCATGTCCAGTAGCGTCAACTTCAACAATTAAAAATGAGCCCTACAATATTTGTCAATCAAATGAAATGATCAATCAAGGCTGTTGCTCATACCACGAAACACGTCCCTGCTCATACCAAGAAACACGCCCCTGCTCATACGAAGAAACACGCCCCTGCTCATACCAACAAGCACGTCCCTACTCATACCACAAAACACGTCCCTACTCATACCAAGAAGCACGCCCCTGCTCATACCAAGAAGCACGCCGCTGCTCATGCCAAGGAACATGTCGTTGCTCACACCCATACGATGAGTTAAAAACGTTTTGGAAACATGCATGAACTTTTCCAAAAACAAAAATTCCGGAAATAATTTTTGACTTTCCTAAAAATAAATTTTTTTTCAAAAATCGAAAATGACTCCCACAGCGGAATTAATACCAAAAAACCTAAAAATAAACCTAAAGAAATATAAAACACTCCTGGAATTCAAATAGCATTCCAAAACTAGAAAATTAATTTCCACGAATCTCATGCATTCTAGTAAACTCGGTCACAGTATCAAAAACGAATAGCTCCCCCCCCCTCTCTGGGAAAAAACCAAGCGCGAGTGTGGCGAAGGGCGTACATGTGGGTTAGACGTACGCATCACCTCATATAAAATGGGTTTCATGAATGGAGCACACCGATCACACTCAATATAAGTGCCTCTAAGAGAGCCACAGGGCATCGCTCTCGTGTTGAGTGTGCACATTCAAGGTACTGTACGTGACAAGTATTCTGTTACCGCATATTACACTTTCGATAGGTTGAGTGTGTCCTATGTATTTGTCTTTCCTCTATCGAAATCTATATTAGACTCTTGAAAATTTTTATGCGTTGCCGGGAAATGCAAAATAGCCGATTATGCATGCCCATTATGATCCGGTCCCAGTAAAATCGAAAAAACGTTTCCTGGAAATCTCCAAAACGCATCAAATCTATTCATCATCAGAATCGCATATTACTGATCATAATACCTCATGTGACTACACTGTTGTAAAATGCAGTGATTTTGTTGTTATTAAGTTAGACCTATCGTTATTACCAACAACCATGATCGAAAAGCAAAACAAATAACATGTGCTAAACATTTAAAAAATAGTATCCTACTATAATTCTTTATTTTGCTATTTAAAGATGTTCCTTCTGTGTAGTCTGTATGCATGGTAACATATAAACTATATAATACAAGACGCAACCATAGAAATATACATAAATTAAAGATCGATCAAACAAACGCTACTGATTCTTACCAGAACTTTACATGGTAGAGGTTCTTCGTTTCTATTTTCAAGGGACATTTTTATTTTCAACGAAATTTTCAACAATTTTCATGAATTCTACGTAAATATTCAAAAGAATTGATATCACATAATGATTCAAGTAACTTTGCGTTTTGTTTAATTCTTAGTGTTTTCGTAATTTTCAATCCTTTATTCGATCATGTTCAGCTTACCAATACACATTGACAGATTTTATAGTCTCATGAACATAAACTTGACAACGTTTACAAGAAACTGATTTTACAACAAAATGATGAATTCAGGGTGTATGTGGATGTGGATTTGGGCGAAGAGGATATTCACACCAGGGCTACCAGCCGTACCCCATTTGGGGGTACAGTACCCCATTTGAGCCTTTTGTACCTCAAAACAAATTGTACCTCTGAGGTACGCATTTTGTACCCCATCTGCATTTTTCAATGCTACAGCTACTATCATCCATATTGTGGTTGAAATTCAGAAAATTTCTGTCTCTTTATCCGACATTTACTCGTATTGAGAAAGATGTCAAGCCTCAATTTGAAATTCGCAAAATTATTTTTTATGTGTTCTCAATTCCTTGCTCGAATGCATTTGTCGAAGGCGTTTTTAGTCATATGAAAAGCGCATGGACAGCAAGTCGCAATTCGATGGTGAGTGAAACGATCGCTGCTGAATTGAAAATCAGATTGAATAGTACTATGGCATGTGAAGATTTTTTTCTTTACTCAAACACAACCGCAACTAATAAAGTAAGCCAAAAGTCAACAAAAATACAGTTTCGAAAAAAAGCGTGCAACAGTTAGTGTAAATATAAATCGAGAAGGTTCGCTTTGAGTAAGCATTGTTTTATTATGATTGAATTGAATATATGTATGTCAAGATGAAATTTTATTGTGAACATATTTATTAGAAAATAAAGATTTGAATTTGAAAGCTAGTCTTTATAGTAAAAAGAAAAACTGAGAATGCCCTTTCCAGATTGAAAGTAGTTTTCGGAACTGATTTCCGTCGCTGATGAGCACCGTGAAAGATGTAAATTGCGTACCTCCCGAATGTACCCCATTTACAACTGAGTTGTACCCGACGTGCACCCCATTTCGAAATCAGTGTACCCCATTTGGGACCTGAACACCTGGCAGCCCTGATTCACACCCACACCCACACTTTGAACAATTGCTTGACATTAGGAAAATAGCTCAGCCTCCAAAGCATCCTGACTTGGATACTTCATACAACATCGAATTAGTTTATAACAATATGGCCGAGCACTCAAAAGCCCTTTCTTGTTATGAAAAGGCTCATGAAATCTTGCAAATACCGCTTTCTCCCACGCATCATGATATGGTGCTTTTGAAAAAAACATTCAAAATGTAAAAAAATGAGTTTCATTGTTTTTACTTCACTGCTAAAAATGCATCTCCTTTGTTGTCTGTTAATTGACGAGCAAAATCGCAGTGATTACGTTTTACTACAGAAGACTGTGGAAAATTTACTGGTTAGCTTTAAGGATAGGTATCACAGTCAAATGGCAACAATCTTTCGATTTGTAGAGTGATAATTGACCAACAGAATATGGATCCTTCTGCCTGGGCTGGTAAAAACTTTTGTACAGGTTTGAATGATAAAGAAAAGAGAGAAACAAACCGAAGAAAAAAGCGAAAATGTCACAACAGACGGTAGTACTGCGTATAAAATCGTCCCATTACAATATGCTCTGCAGCAAATATCGTGTTTCTCCTTCTACTCAACACATGTATTAGAATAATCAGAATGTCATATAGGACTATACTTGTAACCGGAAGGAGATGAACATGTTTTTTCAAGTACTGCTTACCACATAGTCGCACAATGCATTAATGAAAATATCAATTTATTTCGTATGAGATTATTAGAGCGTGTTCAACGAGTATTCAAATAAATAGAACGAATTTTATCACATCATCGCTGATCGTGCATAATCTAACTTACATAGGTATGTCTACATAAGAGCTAGCTATATTACTGTGGAATGCAGAAAAATTGTTTTTCATAGAACTATTGACTATAAGATAATAGTATGATGTTAGGAAATTCTTTTTTATCCAACTCGTAATTTACACAGGTATGTTATTGTAAACAAACGCAGTTGGATTCACAATAGCTAATTCAAGACAAGAAAACAAATGGACAGGTACAATATGCAAAAATCAAGATTATGTGTTTTTTTTTAGAAAGTTAGTCTCTCAAATGTGTTACTCTAAAAAAGTTTATATAATATACACTTTAATTATTATACTATATGAAAAAAACATTGAAAAAGATAAATGTAGAAATTCTAAATAGACATCAATTTGTTCAAATGTCTGATGCAGCTAATGATACTCTATTCTCGAAGATTTCACACGACTAGAAAGTTTTCATCATTGTATCGTCAACTAGCTTTGAAAACACTCCCTAGACGGGATGGGAAAATCTGAATTATCCCATGGGAGAATCTTCCCATCCATCCTCCCATTCGAGGATCTGATTCAGACAAACTAATGACGATGATTAGTCTTATATCTAGTGAATAGCTAATCGTTTTCTACAACAGTAAGCGTTCATTCGAATAATACTCTAGTTCAGAATCCTTCAGCAGTCATCTGTATTCCTGGTTTTTACCTACAAAAGTGATGAACGCCCTCTTTTGATCACATTCTTCATTGGACCACCACCTATAATTTCAATAACGTCCATATTTGATACTAGGTCGTAAATCTAAGATAGGAGATTGGAGTCAAGTAATTTGATCGATGCTCTTCCTTTTTTGATATGATAAAACATGAAAATAAAATCTTTCAATGTCTTGTCTCATTTCAGATTGTTTTCAATGAAATTAGCAATTAGTATACTCAGTATTTTTTTCCTTATCACAACAATTGGTGCTCCTCCAGTTGGTGAAAATGTGAACAAAAACAAAAAAACGGTTGATTCAAAAGAAGATAGTTCGGATGAAGCGGTTCGACGATGTTTTTCATGAGTTTTAATTATTATTTTTTATTTATTTAGTTAAACAATCTTGAATACAGTCGCTATTTAAAAGAAGTCGTAGAAATTCTAGAGAATGATCCAGAATTTAAAAAGAAACTTGAGAATGCATCACTAGATGATATAAAAGTACATGACAACAAAAATATCTTCTTTGTCTCTTATTCTCATTAAGTTCATTTTAGTCAGGTAATATTGCTCAACATCTTGGCCTTGTTCAACATCATGTACGAACAAAACTTGATGAAGCAAAACAACGTGAAATGGATCGATTAAGAGAATTAGTTGGACGAAGAATACGTAATTTAAGCGGTAAGAGAGTTTTTTTTGTGTTTTCTGATAGAATTCAAATCGATATTTTTATAGAAAAAGAACGAATGGAACTAGCTCGAGGCAATCCAAATGGCAAAAATATAAAAGATTTACTTCCTCAACATATTGATCATCAAAATTCTGAGAATTTTGCTGAAGCCGATCTTGAACGTTTAATTCGTCATGCTTCGAAAGATTTAGATGAAATCGATCGACAACGTGAACGAGAATTCAAAGAATATGAAATGAGAAAAGAATTCGAACGTCGTGCAAAACTAACTGTAAATATTTAATTTGCTCTTGTTCTAATTTCTTTCTTCTAATTATCCAAAAAAGGAAATGAACGAAGAAGAACGTAAAAAGCAAGAGACGTTACATCAAGAAGCAGTGGAAAAAAAGAAACATCATCCAAAAGTCAATCATCCGGGTAGTGTAGATCAAATGGAAGAAGTTTGGGAAGATGTTGATCATCTTGAAGCCGATCAATTTAATCCAAAATCATTTTTTAAATTACATGATGTTAACAGTGATGGATTTTTAGATGAAGGAGAAATTGAAGCAATTATGTTAAAAGAGGTTTGATCAAATGTGCAATTGTCTAGATTAAAACAAGGAAGGATTGAATTGAATTTCAGGCAGAAAAAATTCACGAGAATACACCAGAAGCTGACCCTATTGAAAAACAAGAAGAAATGGATCGAATGCGTGAACACGTCATGAAAGAATTCGATAAAAATAATGATCGTATGCTTTCATTTGACGAATTTGAACATGGAATGAATGGAACTGAAGCTAAGAATGACCAAGGATGGCAGGTAAGAGATGAACACTGAAAGTAGTTCTCGTGATTTTTGCATATTCAAAAAATTATATTTTTTAGTCTCTTGAAGACAGTACGCCCTATTCCGATCAAGAATTTCAAAGTTTCTCCGATCAACTGATTCATGCACGTGGGGTAATTTCTCAATTCATTTCTTTTTCTGTAACCTATTGCTTTTTCGTTTTTTTATTCTATTTCTAGTCTGATGCTTCTCAGCCGCATAATCCACCTCCCGCCAATGCAGTACCATCATCGCCACAAGAACATATTCCACGAGCTCCACCGTCGATGAACAGTCACTAGAATCAAAATATTTTTTCTTCATCTTGATGGCCTTTCTAATTGATAGATCTATTTTTACTCTTCTTTTTTTTGTGTGTTTTGTATTCTATATTTATCGTTATCTTATATCAAATCAATAAAAGAATATTTATATTTCTGTGTTACTCTATTACAGATAAATATGGTTGTGCACAGTTTTTATGTTATAAATCGAAGTGGTGGTTTAATATTTTCCTATGAACATTCGATACCAAAAATTGAATTAGAAAAAACATTTAGCTATCCACTGGATTTTGTTCTTAAGCAAGGTCAAAAAGGTGTTGCTGTTGAGTTTGGTCAACGTGATGGAATCAAAGTTGGCCATACAATTCTATCTATTAATGGAGTACCCACCCGAGGAAATAATATTGATTTTTCTTCTCCATCACCATCAGCAACTACAGATGATGATCAACCAGTAGCAACATCAACAAGTCATGATGTTATTGAATATTTGTCTGATCCAGTAAATTATCCTGGTAAGAACTCGATTTTTTTTAGTTTTATACTATTTCATTGTTGTTTTTGTCAATTTAGTAACAATAAAATTTGGTCGAACAAGATTAAATGGTAATGAAAAATTAATCTTAGCTTCAATTTTTCATTCTATGTATGCGATCGCATGCCAATTGTCACCCGAACTCAATTCAACTGGCATACGTGAATTAGAGACCGATCAATTCAAACTTAATTGTTTTCAATCGGTTACTGGTAGTAAATTTATTGCATTAACGGATATAAAACAAGTTAATGTCGATGCATTATTAAAACGCTCCTATGAATTGTACACTGATTATGCATTAAAAAATCCATTCTATTCAGTCGAACAACCGATTTGGTGTCCTCTATTCCAAGAGAGTGTTAAGCAAGCTATTGACTCTTTAGAAAAAACTGGTTTACCTAATGCATAAATTTCCGTATTTTTCTGTTCTCTACGTTCTAGAATAATTTTTGTTCAAACGAAAAAAGAAAACATTTTAATTATCCGCGTGAATGATACATATTGTGTTTTTGACTGTAATTAATTTAAACAAAGAAAACCATTGTATAAAAAATAATACATGCCAAAAAGAAAAGTTTCGGTTTATTTAAAGTCTGTTAAAAAGTCTATTTTTCTTTCTGAATGCAAAAAATGCGTCGAGTTCATGACGAAATTTCGATGAGCCATAACAATAAACAAAGAAATTAATCTAAAATAAAAATTTTTCTATCGTCCTTTTTGTGTTGCTGTTCAACAATTTAACTTACTGCATGGCTTGTAAATTGCATACATAAAAGTGTTCCATGTAAGATGTATTTCAATAGTTTTTTCTTTGCTAAATAATTTCTTAGGAAAACATTATAAATCATAACTGGTGTTGTTAATAGAACAAAAAGAAAAGTCACAAATAGAAGAAGATATGTTAATTGTTTTTGTTTATGTTGTCGATGACTTTGACTGGCATTTTTTTTAATATTAACTATCGATGCTACAGCACGACGTATGATAAAACTATTTGAAATACACATTATTGAAAAGGGTATAATATTATAAACGATAACATGTATTTTTTCCCATTTCGGAAATATATAATAGGGATCATGAAGATTTGAATAGCAAATAATACACGTACGTTTTCCATGTGGAATACAATTCAGTTGTTTATATCCATTGAGAAAAAGTAGATGACTATTCGTCAATATAATTATGACTGTAAGAGTAAGAATAGTATAATTTGCATATTTAGCTCGACCCCATTTTCGATGCCAAAATAAAAAATATATACTAAGACATCGATCTACGCTAACTAATGTTAAAAACCATGATGATAATTCCAAACTAACGAATGCAAGAAATGATAGACAACGACAAGAAATGAGAGATAGATCTTCAAGGTCATTTTGACTCGGATTAATTAAATGTTTATAGAATAAATTTAAATTCCATGAATATAACGAACAGAGATCTGCTGTAGCCACGGCGATTAAATAACGCATGGTTGTATGTTGTCTTAGGGATGGCCGAAATAGAATGATGATAGTTAAAATATTTCCTAGGAAAAATTTTATCTGTTTAAACGAAACGTTTTTCAATTAAAAATTTACCTATTGTTCCAACAATAATGAGAAGTAATGCATAGACCGATATAACGTATAGAATTGGATGATGTGTACGTATCATATTTGTTATATGAGTTTGATTCCAGAATAGGGATTCACGAGGAGTTGAATGATTTGTTGTTAGTACATTTATATTAGGAATTCTTGGAAGAATAGTATCAAAATTAGTCATGATAATTTATTATAGAAATTTGTCGTATAGATTGAACTCGAAAAGAGTAGAGTAGAAAAGAAGACACTATTTAATATAATAGAGGTTGTTCACTGTAAAGCGTATGCTTCTTGTTATCGCATGTAACATACAATAATATCTTGCTGTTTGAATCAGCGTCAACTATTATATATTCTGTAAATATAATGAACACAACTCTTCCCTTTTTTTTTGTCTATTTGACATCTTGTTAGGCAAACCTCCTGTGAGTAACGATAACATCAACAACAACTAATGCATATGGATACCCTTTTCATATTTATCCTATTGTCTTGATTTTAGTATTTGTCTAATCATAATAGAGTTAATTTATTGAGGTGTCCCATCTGTATAACATAATGATGAGAGACACTTTTAGCTTGATTTTTGTAATTACACAAGATTTCTTGAAGAGAAACTTCATTTTTTGATTATTCTAATAGGAAAAAAAGAGACGTTGTCCGTAGTAATTCTTTTTCTTTTATTTTTAAATTATTAGAAAATACCTATACTATTTACATGACTGACAATTATCATACGATACAATTAATGAAACGATTTCATTTCTTTTTTTCTATTTTATAAAAATCTTTCTATAGAAAATTAGTTACTTTTATCAATCTCTAATAATCGTATGTTTTTCAGAGATAAACGTTGATTCAAAAATTTAAAAGTTGGTCGATCGTTTGCGTGAAATGTAAGACATCGACGTATTACATCGTCGTAGAAATCAACGGGACAAGTAGATGGTCTTTCATGGGCACATCCATCACGAACAGCAGATTTAATCCATTCTTGATGCTTGTTCTCATAAGGTTCTCCATCTTTCAACCAAATCTCTATTAAAAGAATACCAAATGACCATACATCTGATTTGATTGAATAAGCAGAAAAATTACTTATTAGTAATTCAGATGCTGACCCAACAAGAGATAAATATTATTCGCAGCTGCTTGATGTTGATCTGGACTAGTTGAAGGAATCATCGTTGATAATCCAAGATCAGCAATTTTTACAATATTTTCATGTGGATCGAGAAGAATATTTCGACATGCTAAATCACGATGAACATAGTTAATTGCTTCTAAATAAGCCATTCCAAACGTAATATGTTTTGCAAATCCTACTAAAGCTGAAGGTTCAGGTAAAGTTGGTTACTTTTTTAACCATGATTTCAAATCACCATTTGGCATTAGGTCAGTTACGATAAGAATTTCTTTTGTAATTGGATTTTCACCAGTACCCTACAATGTTAAAATGTATGGATTTGTTACGTTTTTCATCACTTCAACTTCTCGTTTCAACATATTTGTGTACTTAGCAGCACTACATTTCTTTACAGCTACGGGTATTGTGCTTCGAGCTCTCTTTCAGACACCACGCGAAACTATACCAAACTTGCCATTACCAATTTCCTCACCGATTTCTAATTCATTAAATCGTCGTTTTCCAATTTCTTGTTCAAAATCAATTGGTAGAGGTAAAATTCCAGTAAGAGGAATAACACTACGCACAGTTTCATTAGCAATAAGTTCATGAAATGATGAGAAATCGAGTTCTTCAAGTGACTTTTCTTTTGAAAAATAAAAGCGATTATCCGATGGTTTAATATGAATAACACAATGCCAATGTAAAGTATTATAATCTTTATTTGGTTGTAAGATACTTAACACAAAACCTTTTGGTTCACTAGTACTGTATCGAATAAGATAAGCACCCTGTACATTATAATGCATCAGATATTGCTGTATTTTACCACGGTTGTTTTCAGCCAATCGAAGCGGAGTTTCTTTATCAAGTTGGACTAAACTGTTTGGCACGATACCACGCTTGCCAGAACGCAGATGAATAACTCCCAATTCTGACGGGTTGACTTCTTGTATCCATTGCATTGCATCACATTTTTCAAATGATATATCATTCTCTTTAGTTCTATGGTGGGTGTCAATAGCCACATAGATGGAAATATAAAGTTGCACATGGTATGTATTGATCATTTCCAGGGTTTGTGGGTGTTATTTGAGGGTCTCTTAGTGGTATCGGTGGTGCCGACGATGAAGATATGTACTGAGATGACTTTGAAACATTGGTTTTCTTCAATTTAATACCACTGTTAATATTTTCTGGCGATTACAATCCTGATTTAGATGAAAATATTCCAACTATACAACTCATTATGCACTCAGCAAAGAAATTTTTAAAATTTTTTATCAATTGCTACCTTTGTAAAGTTCTTTCTCTGTTCATGGCACATGCTGTAGATACCACTTGGTGTAGATAATGACACGTGTCAAAAAGAAACAAGGTACCTTTCATTTTGGATTCTCAAGAAAGACAACGACAGGAGGCTTGAGATCATGAGAATATCCGTGCGTATTTCTGTCAAAAATTTGTGTAAATGACAATGTCTAGTAATAAAAATAGAGCTCGTGAATAACGAGTGAATCATCATGATTGCGACCGTTAGTATTTAATGAATTTGAGTTACTGTAATGATTTCAAAAAACTAAAAGTGAAGTACTGCAAGATGGTGAGATATCTCATGGTTGAACAATAATCTTCTTTTTATATCAAATAAGCTCCTGAATGATATTATCATTCGCATTATGAAAAAAATGCAAAGGAAATAGAATAACATCAAAAATATGATTACTGTCAGATTTTCAAGTATATGAACTGCTAGGAAAAAAGATTTGATCATGTTGCAATTTACTTCGTTCTTCAAATCTTCTTGTTGAAACATTGTACTGCCGCTAACTGTCACGATCATTGTTATTCATCGGACACATGGTTCCATAAATTTCGACAAGACAAATCAATTCTACTGGATACCGATTCGATGACATTTAATTAAAATCTAATCCATCTTATAATTGATATTCAAACATTCTTTTAATCTATTTATCTTTACGAATACAATAGCGTGATAAGTTTTCTTTTTTTTTCTACAAATGTTATATTAAATAAGAAGAGGAGCTTTTCTTTTCGGTTCTCTGCTTGTATTCGTTAGAAAAGAAAAAAAGAAGACACGAAAAACTGTTATTGGAATTCAATAGCAAGTAATGAATTATCACGTTCATTTTCCGATGTATTCCCACCAAAAACATAGAATGTACTTTTGATTGTTGCACCAGCATGCCAACCTCGTTTACCACCAATTGGCTTTTGAAATTCAAGTCGTTTTGCTAGTACACACTCACCATCTTCTTTCATCTGTTGAATGATAACAACATCGTCAGCAAATTCACCAGCACCACTGTGACCTAAATCGGAAGGATTTTGTTCACCACCGTGTCCAATAAGTACACCATCGAGGCATCCAAAAGCAAATACACTACGTGGTGAAATCTTCGCATCACTTATATATGCCCAAGTGTTCGTAACAAGGTCAAAGCTAGCTATGTCATTTAATTCTTTACCACAAAAGCCACCAAATATCCAAAGTGCATTATTGAGATAAACAAGTCCACATCCACCGCGTGCTACACATTTTTCAGGATCTGGCAACGGTAATTGTTTCCATTGTTTATTATTAGTATCGTATTGCCATAAATTATTATAACGACCTTCTTCTCCGCAACCACCAAAAACAAATAATTGATGAGCACGACTAGCCATTGAATGGTAACTTCGTTTTTCAGGCCATTTGTCAGTGTCTGATGTTTTCCGATATTGTGTCCACGCATTAAGATCAACATCAAATGAATATAATTCGTCTAGAGTATTATCTTTCATACTTACCGATGTACGACCACCGAAAATAAATAACCTAATAGAAGTGATAAAAAGTATTAAGTCGTGAGAAATAACTCGTAATCGTATAGGAAGAATACTCTCTTCGACAAAAACCGTGATCCTGACAATTATAATATCGAAGGAGTTCGTACTAATTTCTAGGAATCTTCTATAAAACTTACTTATGATCTACAGCAGCCGCTGCATGTCCAAGTCTCGATGATGGGCGCACATCTCCATTAACTGGCAAACGTTTCCAACGATTATCAGTTACACTAAATTGCCAAACATCATTATCGATGGGCGCACGTGGATCATGTTCACCACCGAATAAATACAAATGATTATCGATAGCTGTCAACGAATGACTACTTCCTATGTGTATGTACAGTTTGAATTAATTTTTTCTGTTAAAATAAAAAATGACTCACGCGCCGATGGAATATCATCACGTTGAGTCACTGATCGTTCGAACACTTGCTTAATAAAAAAAATATTATCTCTATGTTCTTTATTTAGATAATCATAAAATTATCTACCAGTGGCATAATGAATTGAGAAGAAAATTTTTAAAATCTAAAAAACAACAAGTACAGATTATAAACAAATACTAGTTAAATGTAAATTAATCGCTGTTTCAATAGCTGTTCTCAAAGCACTTGTCCTCATGTGAAAATTATCTAAATATTTTGGGCAAAGATTTCTAATGAAAATTTGATCATTATCTGACATTTTATCTTCTTGTTGTTCGTCATCGAGATAAAAAAATAATTTTCTCCATTCTATCCCGCATTGATCTGATATTGAATATAATTCACAGGCACATGTTTTACTGATTTGGTCATTTTCTAATAGGTACCAAAGATGACCGTGAACTCGATCAGCAAGATAATCATGATCATATTGAGCACGAATAATATTTTGAAATATTTTCGATAAATAACGAGCCGATAACTGATTCATTTGATTTTTGAGAAGATGAATTTGTATACTTTCAGAACAACCACCGCCGTACAAGCCCTGCTTAGTGAGAAGAATATTTGTAAGAGTATGATGACTTGCTGTAATCGATTCCTATTTCAAAGTCAATAAATTTAATTATAATTTAATTCTTCATAGTTACTTTGAGTTCTAAAAGTGCTTGTTCTGTATTTGCACAAAGTAAAAGTGTATGAAATGGTCGATTTTCATTAAAAAATTGAAGAAAAGTTTTTTTCTCAATTTTTATTTCTTTTATTTCAGTTACGGTTCCAAAATATCGTTTGTCGATTGTATTGAATGTTAATGTTTCAATTGGTTGGCAATCTAAATCAATTTCATCGTTTAGATTTAAAAATATTTTAATTAAAACGATTCGTCAACTACAAAATGTCGATGATTAATTAACTTTACTTTTTTAATACGAAATAGTAAACATCAACAACAAATTTATCTTAGTGATGCGTCATACAACAAAATATCTAATGTCATGCTTTTCGTATCGAGTTTGTGAGGAGAACAAATAAATTTTTGGCTCGAATCTCAAAGGTTATCATCGAGTATGTGACTCAAACTAACAAGAAACTGCCTCTAACTCTTCAAAAACGTTTTTTGGATTCAAGCTGTTTGCATACGTTTGAGTCTAGAGTGATATAAAAAGAATTCTAAAAGAAAAAGTCGAGCGGTGATATTCTGTGAGGACTGTCGTTTATTTTATTTAAAAATAATGCGACTTTTATCAAATGAAATATTAGGGGATGCCGCTCATATAGGTGAGACGAGAGTTCACGTATAGAAAACAGTTTACTCGGCTATAAGGAAATAATAAATACGGGAGGATGAGTTCAATAATAGTTTACTGTTAATATATGTATTTGTATTATATATTAACGACGATTTAATAAATAATAATAATTACAGAAAAGAAAGATAGGAGGACGTTGTTGTATATCGATCGAGAAGAAAAAGCAACTGGTGTAAAAACAAAATGTGACTACGCAATAGATACTCAATCACGTGAATCAACTATATCTGACAAATGACGTAACAAATCCAACGAGATTGAGAAACATTGACATATTTTTTGTAAATAGTTTAGTGCCAGTTAACGACAACCTAGTCGAACTTTTTTATTCATGCGCTTGCCCAGACTTGAGCTCAAAATGCGTTCATAGTGCATGACTTTCTTGCTCAAGACAAGCGCTTGAATGTTTCCATGAGTTACAAAGAAAAATGCAACTATCAACTTTTTATTGCAAGTTGAGTTATTTCGCACGAACAAGGAGTTTAAGAACTTGAGCTCACCGAAAGGTCTCATGTCTTACCTCAAGATGTGTCCATAGTTCTTGACTGTCTTGATCAAGAATTGCATGCGCTTTCAAAAAAAAGTTCGGCTAGGGCATCTACTAACACTAACATATTTCAATCGGATACTATCTTTCCTACCAGTTAAATAACAAAGATAAGGTGTATATTGTCGACCGAGTCGATCAATTGTATCAATGCCATATTTCCTTAAGTTCGTTTTTACAGATGGATGAATAACCTTAAGAGCAAAAAAAGGTGTATTGTGTAATTTTAAGTCTATCTAACTTTTTGGCAAAGAATTAATCCACCGTTATGTAAACAAGTATATTCGAGAATTTGTTTTGTTATACGTTCAGCTGTATTTTGGATCCATTTAAACATTTGGGTTTCGGTTTCAATATGATCTAAATCTTCAATGATATAATCACCAGCAAGAGATATAGTAAAATAAAGGCAAGAACGAATTTTTTTCGAACATAAATAAGATTTTGATGTCGATATTTGATATAGTAAACCATTGAATAAAGTTGATTCATGAATCGATAAGCCTTGAATGGTTAAAATAAGTTGTTGTGTCGATGAATTTATCATTGTGATATTTTCAAGAAATGATTTTACTGATAGAAGACATAATTTTTCACGTAATAAATCTGAATTATTATATGCCAATGATTTACATATAACAGCACGTACAATAGCTACTAATTGATGAATTGAATTAAATGTTATTGTTTCTTTTGGTATATTCATTTCATCGATGAAATTCAAGCAACATTGAAAGAATAAATTTTGTTTAGCTGCATTCATTGATAACTCACGACATTGGATTAAAAAACTGCAGAATATAATACTAAAGTAAAGGCCACCATCGTGATAAATCGACGTTTGTTTTTGTATAGCAGCTGATAGAAGACGCGATATAAGATGTCGACACTTTAATTGATGTTGAATGCGACTACTTATAGATGTGCAAATACTCATGGAATTGTCAAGTGTTTGAATTAATTTCAAACGAGCATTTGCACCATACGATGTCGAGAAAAATTTTAGGAGACGAGAAATTATTAAATAATCATTATTGGTTAAAAATGATGACATTATTAATTGATTATCGTAGAAGAAATCGAACAGTTATATGATCAGCACGTTTCTTTCAACTGAAGAAATCAGTGAAATTTAAATTTTCCATCAATCACAATTTTTAATTCGTAGGGGTTTTATTTTACCGAGAAGAGTTAGACAATCATTCAGTTAATGTATTTCGAACTCATTGATTAAAATATTCAATTGATATTGAACTATGACGATTTCTACAATATATTATCGAGTTGCTAGAATATCTATAACATAGGCAGTTTAGATATTTATGAAGACGAACAAATATTGAATAGTTTTTGATTAATTTTTATTCGCTACATAAAGAAATAACAAACAATGACAACAAACAAAATAAATGTAACGAAATGTTATTCAATAATCGTTTATTTTGACACTTTGAGAGGACCTTTGCCAGCTGCTTTCTTTTTTGCTTCTATAAAATAAAAAGTAAATTCATTCTGTACTATTTCATAAACTATGAATCGAAAATAGAACTATATAATACTGCTATAATGAAAGTTTATTGAAAATTTAACATCTAGGGCTACATAGAAATTGGACGCTAACACCTGGGCTGATCTTTCTTTAGGGATTTTGTTTTTGAAAACATTTATTTCTTCGTCAATACATTCTGTCAAATTGAAATATTCCTATGAGAATTCATAGTATTATAACTTACCTTCAAGCTTTTTTTGTTCTTCTCGTTGTTTTTCCTTAAAAGCTTTTTCTTCGTCGTCTAATTCTTTTGAATCCTTCTTTGGATTTTTTCTATAAAAAAAGAAACAAATTTCGTTTATTTTCTCATTATTCAGTTTAAAAACTTACAATGGTTTCAATTTGCCACCTTGACGTCCAGACATTTTTTATTTGAGTGAATCAGATTTGTTAATACGAATGAATGAATGAATGAATGATTTTTTTTTTACGTACACAAATACATAGTCGTCGTACGTACGATGATTCATCTCTTTTCTTTTATTTTTAAACAAATCAATCAGCTATTAGCGTATTAAATTTTAGTTTGCTTTTAAAAATTCAACTCTTAAATAACTTCATATTATTTTTTCAATTATTATTTTCATCAATTTTTCAATTGTTTTCTTTTGTCACGACATCTTCTCGTGTCTACTTTATTCTTTCGCTTTTATACCAATAGAGTATTTTTGTTCATCTCAAACGTAACCATAGACGCCAATAGAAAGCTCGAGTAGGAGAACAAGAAACAAACAGATGTATTTGTATGTACATACGATGTTGTGTTTTTTTCATTCTAGACAAATAAAAGAGTAAACATGTCAGGCGAAGCTGAACTTAATGTTGATAGTCTTATAGCACGTTTACTTGAAGGTAAACTAGTAAGAAAAAACGAAAATAAAACATGAATCAAATTTTTATCATAATCATTCTAGTACGTGGATGTCGCCCGGGAAAAATTGTTCAAATGAGCGAATCTGAAGTTCGTGGTGTATGTTTAAAATCACGTGAAATATTTTTAAGCCAACCGATTTTACTTGAATTAGAAGCACCACTGAAAATTTGTGGTACGAAAAGAATTTAATCTTGGCTTGTTTTATCTTTAAAAAATATTTATTAGGTGATATTCATGGTCAATATACTGATCTATTACGTTTGTTTGAATATGGTGGATTTCCGCCAGAATCAAATTATTTATTTCTTGGTGATTATGTTGATCGTGGAAAACAATCTCTTGAAACAATATGTTTATTACTTGCTTATAAAGTTTGATAGCAGAACGAAATATTTTACTGTCTTAAAGACAAAACAAAAATTCTATTTAGATAAAGTATCCGGAAAACTTTTTTCTTCTTCGTGGTAATCATGAATGTGCTTCGATTAATCGAATCTATGGATTTTATGATGAATGTAAGATGGAATAGTTCATGTAGAATAAAAACATGTTTTGTTTTGTTTTAGGTAAACGGCGATATAATATTAAACTATGGAAAACATTTACAGATTGTTTTAATTGCTTACCCATTGCGGCTATCATCGATGAGAAAATCTTTTGCTGTCATGGAGGTAATGTTAATATGAAATATACGATAGTTGCATATTTTCGTATATTCAAGACTAGTTTGAATGGTTGTTTGTGCACTTGTACTTACTCTATAAGTACTTAAACTATCATACGTCATGCTATAATTACTGTCAAACGATCTATTATTAAAAATAAATCATACCTAGTAGCTTTCTATTGAACCATGAAAAATATAAAAGCAGTTTTTTTCGCTCAAAGGTTTATCTCCTGATCTTCAAACAATGGAACAAATTCGGCGTATAATGCGGCCAACCGATGTTCCTGATACTGGTATGAGAATAGAATTTTCTTTTTCTTGGTTTATAATTATATTTTGCTTTTCTATTATAGGATTATTGTGCGATTTGTTATGGTAAGTTTTGTTTTATCATAGTTAGTTTTGCTTTGTTTTAAATGAAATTATATTAGGTCTGATCCGGATAAAGATACACAAGGTTGGGGTGAAAATGATCGTGGTGTATCATTTACATTTGGTGCTGATGTCGTAGCTAAAGTAAAACAAGAGTTGTTTTTTTTTCGATGAAGTTTTATGAAATATTTATTTTAGTTCTTGAATCGACATGACATGGATTTAATATGTCGAGCACATCAAGTATGAATAAATATCTTTCATTGATAGTTTTACTTTTTTTTTTCGTGAATTTAGGTTGTTGAAGATGGTTATGAATTTTTTGCTAAACGTCAATTAGTAACGTTGTTTTCTGCACCCAATTATTGCGGTGAATTTGATAATGCTGGTGGAATGATGTCTGTTGATGATACATTAATGTGTTCCTTTCAAGTAAGTTTGAAATTTCTTGGTTTTTTCTTTTGTTTTTAATTTTATTTTTTTCATAGATTTTAAAACCAAGTGAAAAGAAACCGAAATATCAATATGGTGGTCTTAGTACTGGTCGTCCATTGACTCCACCACGAGCCGGAAACGCTCCACCACAAACTCAACCAAAAGCTGGCAAAAAATAAACAATTCGAATAATCGTGTATATAAATTTTTTCCCTCGAGCTTGTCGATTCGTTTCTTTTTCATTCTGATCATATAATGATGTTTGATCGTTTTTTTTGCTTCGTACCGTGGTTTGAATAACAAAGAAAAAGTAAAGACTTTTTTTCATATTATTGTTATATTATATTATTATCTAACTCTTTCCACCCAGTGTTTTCATTTTTTTTAATTAGCATAATTCATATAAAAGAAAAACGTTCGGTTTTTTTGTGTACTCTTTGTTTTATGCATGTGTTATCATTCGCTTTTTTGCTTCTTGATCTAGAACGGTGTTTCAATAAACCAGAGAGAAAGAAAGAGAGAAATGCGTTGCTTATGCTTCGACAACGAAATTGGCTTCGAGAGAGCAACAAGTAGAAACGCAAAGTAGCATATGATGAACTTCGAAATGTGTTTTATAATTTATATGTGAACATGAAGATTTTTAAATATGAAACATCCGTTGCTTTGTCTGATAATTTCCCAAATGATTCAAACCGGACGCAATTCCTCGATGGAATGTACGTTACTATATTGCAGTGTTCGCTATGTCTTGTAATATTGATCGGTTGAGTGAGATGGATTAACCAATGAATGAAACCTCTGTAAAGGACATAATGTAAATTTAATGAGACAAATAGCTTATCTTTGTTTATAGGAGATATAATCAGTACAGATGCGTGTCTGTTTAAATTTAGAAACGATGAAATAGATAATTCTAGATCGAAAGCGTTTTCATAAGTTTTTTGTATTTGAAAATATTCTCGTTAACCTGATTAAAAGAGACAGAATGAGTATCTTATGTCGTCTTAGGTATTAAAATACTGGTAAATCCAGTTCTGAAGTGTCGCTATTCAATAATTATGAAAAACACGAACTGTTTTATTAATATTTTTATTCTATATTTTGCCGAGCACATGCTCGTAAGTATATAAGTACTTAACATATCATCTAGCGAACCAAACCTTTTCTGTACCTACGCTAAACTGACTTTAGCGCGATACAATAATTACGCATTGTTTTTCATTATTATCCAATTGATTACATTCATTAGTTTCTTTTCAAAAATTTCTCTTATACGTATAAAAAATAAATATTTTTTCCTTTTCAACGAAAAAAAAAATAAACTCAGTATGTTAATGACGATGCTAGAAGTAAAAATAAACCTCAATGTCGTACTCATTGTAAAGCTTTACTTATATAAAAACCAAAGAAGATTATAGTAGAGGATCGATCAAAATTTTCGGTGAAACCTAATTCTTATAGAGCTTTACATTTATAATTATTTCTTAAGGATTCTTATAAAATTCGTCTTTCATTTCTACAATCAGATGCATTATTATTAAAATCTACATAATGACAAAAAAAAATATTCATGTACAATAAACAAAACAACAATATTGCAAAACTAGGTTTTCTTTTCTATCTAAAATTGTTTCAAAACAGAAAAGTAAACTACAACGGCTGTTCACATGAAGGAATTTTAAATAGAACAGAAGTGAAAAATAATTACAAAAAATGCCGTTGAGGAAGAAACAGATTTATTTATGAGTTAATCCGTGATGCTTTTTGAAAGAGCTTTTGTAGGCGTTCAATTTCAATTTGTAATGTAGCACGAGCTTTTTTTTCTTCATCCAACTCATGAATAAGATCGTCGATTTGATCAGTAAATTTTGCTTTCACTTCCTCCAATGTTAGTTTTAGTTTTAACAATTCTTTTTGTAACTGTTCACCTGTTGTGAACCTTGAATTTTTTGATTCATTAGTATTGTTCAATGTCGAACCATTGGCTAATGGAAATGTACGATTAATATAACGAGGTGATTCTATTTGACCTGGTTCTAAAGAAAATGAGCAAAAAGGAGAATACACTTGAAATTTGTTTTTTCATTATTGTTATTTTACCTCGTTGATATGATGGAGGAGAAGGAGTATGTATTTTGTTGCCACTCTAAATAATATTGTAAGTTAAAAAAATAAAAATAGAATCTGTCTCGAGTTACCATGAAAAATAGAAATGTTTTTATTCAATTGACATAGGAATTAAATGTGAAGGTATTAGATATTTTTTGTGACGTTCGTCTATAATCCTATTGTAAGAGGATTATAGACTTGCGTGATTATAGGAAAATCTGTCTACATAGCCGCTTTGAAGCGAAAATATGAAGTTCTTGTGTTACCTTATACTTCGACAAATTA